>VZTL01055850.1:0-10842 GCA_013400535.1 Scopus umbretta | reverse complement strand
TCCTCCCTGTATTTTGTTTCTCTTTTTCATATTTTTCCCCATTACTATTATTATTGTTATTATTTTATTTCAATTATTAAACTGTTCTTATCTCAACCCATGAGTTTTCTTACTTTTACCCTTCTGAGTCTCTCCCTGTCCCCACCGGGGAGGGGGAGGGTGAGCAAGCAGCTGTGTGGTGCTCAGTTGCCAAGAGGGGCTAAACCACAACATCAGCTACGCTCTTCTGTTTTGTTTTGGGGAGGGGGAATGAATTTTGCAACACTAATGTTTTCAGGTCCACATCTAAATCTACAATTCGAGACACACCTAACTAGCCTATTTAGCTCCTCCCCTCTATCTTTTCAACACAGTGTAAACAGTTGGTACCTGTTGTAACGTTGTTCTGTGCATGGTCATGAAAATTGAAGGAACAGTAGCACAAGGCTATTCACTTATGTATCTGTTGATTTGGACTTCCCTTCACCAGCCATTTAACATGCTATTCCATTCACCATCAAATGTGCAGCAGAGGAAGTTCCCAAGTGACATGAGCAGCCATAAAAGACACCTCATTAGAAAGGGAAAATTACTGAAGAGAAGAAATTGCCTGCCAGCCTGGGAACTAGGTCTGTGAACCAGAAGCATCCTTGAAAAGTGCAGCTGGAATCTCTGAAGCACAGCTGTGTACCTAGAAACCAGAGACAATGTGAGTTCAGTAAGTGCAACAAACAATGAACTGTATTGGCAACTTTTTGTCTGAAAAGGTGAAAAAATAATGTGGAAAAATGGGAAAACATCCTGAGAAAGCAACAATCAGAATAGCTGCCGTTCTAACTGCAACTGGAAAAATAAAAACTGGTCAGAAAGAAAACATCATCATCTCTTCCATGTGAAAAACAGAAATCAGTAGCACCTACTGGCTGCTCGAGGTGGTGGAGTCCTATGCCCTCTTATGTCTCCGTGATAAAAAATTATTTATTTTTAACCAAAATGGAGCATCTCTCTCTCTTGGAGCTTTCCATGCTGCACGTACTTTTCCCTTTCCGAAACAGGTTCAACTCTCTGCACAAACACTCTATGAGACCTTGGACCCTCACTGGGGATGCCTGGCTGACTCCAGAGTCTGTGACGTGGATAATCTTTGAAGCGAGGCTCTGTCTGTTACTTCATTGGACCCCTGCTGGCCCCACTTCTAGGCTTGGTTTGGTTTGTCCTCCCACCTTTGGGATGGTTGGGTCTCCCCTCTGGGATTGGTTTGTCCTCCCCTCTGGGATGGTTCAGCCCCTTCTGGACTGTCTCTAATTCACTGGATACCAGTATTATACACCCATACAAGTAATTTATTGTAAGTATATCTGCTGTTATATTGTTGATAAGTTTGCTTCATTAATGATAAGTTTGTAGCAACCTGTAATAGTATATACCTACTTGGTTGTTGCCGTAATATTGATTTTTGCTGTTCTATTGACTGGTGCCATATTATTGATTGCTGATACTAATTTGTAATAGCCTGACATAAAATATATTCACAATCATAGGCATACTTGCAAGTGGTAATTTTTGTGGTAATACATTTGCTAGTGGTGATTTCTGTGGTATTTCAGGTAATCTGTAATAAAGTAAAGAAATTTAGAGGATGAAGCCTCCATGTCCTGGTGTATGAAGGAACCCTACGAACTTGCAGTCACAATCTTTATACACCTGCAGGCCAGGTAAATCTCATGACACCAAGTTTGACAAATTACAAAGCAGTTTTTCCTGCTTCTCTACTTGCCATATCGTAAATACTTGTCATATATGCATGCCATACACACAATTTGACTACTTTTTCATTGCCAGGTAGTTCAATGTGGCTGTACATTGGTAACCTAAATGTTACAAATTGTGCTTCCAAACAAACCAAAAATAGGTTGAGCAGCCTTGTCTATTTAAGTCTCCAACTTGCAGGGAAAGGATCCCTTCCAGGTAAGCCAACGTAGCCAAATTAGTCTCATTTTTAGGGAGGTGTAAAGAAGGAATCAACACAAAACCTGATCAAACACCGCAACTTTGGTATTCTCAATTGCTACGCAAGCACAGAAGACAAAAGCATTATACACACACAAAACCTTTACTTTTCAGATTCTCTCTTTCCTGCCTGCCTCAGCAACCCATCTAATAACATCTGGTAGAAACCAGGGGCTCGGCTGGGCCTTCATGGCTGACCTTCCTGTGTTCGTTCATCATCAGCACAAGCCTCTGTTCTGAGGGGGTCTCTGCACAAGGCCTGTGCCTTGTAAGCCTCCAGCCACAGCTTGCATCTGAGTACGTTCAGTCTCAGCATCCTTCCTCTGCCTTGTTGGACCATGTACAGCATCACTGCTCCCTGACAGCACCCCTTCAGGGCTGAGTAGATAAGCACTTACACAAACTGAACAGACCACAGCAGCACTATATCTAACTAGGACTGCAAATGCTCCCCACCCCTTTAGAGAGAATGAACCAGAAGCTTCAGAGACATAGAACCCTAAGGAAGCAAGCAAGCAAAAAGGAGAGTAAAGTAGGTGCAATGAAATGCTGGGATGCAGATCTTTTTACTGAACAAGGAGGAATGGTGGGAAACAGGGGCATGTGATGTCCCGATTCACCTCCAGACCTTTGCAGTGGCAGAAGCAGCAGCCTGGCTGACATATAGGGGGTTGTATTCTGCATAGTCTTTTACAAGTGGTTTCCTGCCTGGGGAAGGCTGGGGAGGAGGCAAAGTGGGCAGCACAGGGACTTCAGAAAAAAAAACCAGCAGTGGCTTAAAGAGAAAAGCAAAAGGCCTACTGTTGCACTTTGGTTAAAAAAATGAGGGGTGTGAAAGACATCTGGGAGGAACTCCAAACGCAGAGGAATTGGGAGAAAGAATATAATGCTTCACTGGCTGAAGGAAGGCAAACTGACCATGCTGTTTAAAGCCGAAAGCAGAAATTGTGCATAGATGTTGTCTGCTCTTGGCAGTCCTGGTAGCAATAACAATGTGCTTGCTGGATGCAACTTTAACTGCATAGGATTTTCAAATGAGTTAATCCCCAGTGGGAAGGATGAAAGGATGATGGTAGAGGGATACAGAACTCAAATGTTGTTTAAAGGGACAAATCTGACTGCTAAGACCTTTTCTGTCATCTCAGATTTGGTGTCTGGTTTGCACAAGTGCTAAAACCAGGGGGAGCAGCAAGATTAACTATGCCAAGGTCAGAGAAGAAGCTTCAGGACACAGATGCTTCTAGGATAGAGAGTCAGCAAGATAAATAGTCTGAACAGACAATACATGGCAGAAGCAAGGCTTAGAGAACACTAAGCTGGAAAGTGTCCTTAATCTGACTACCATACACAACCTTGAAAACCATGCGAGACTGAAGAAGACTGTTTCTCTGAAAGGCAGCAGTCTGACACTCTTCCAACAGTCTCAGCCCAGCTGGGTTCTCTAGCCAATAGAAGATCATGCTCACCCTAGAAGCCCTTCATAGTTTCCATCACACTGTGGAAGCTGGTCAGAGGCCAGACTTGTGTACTTTTTCTCTCCCTTCTTAGTGTTTATTGGTATTTGTTTACAAGCATTTGAAACTGATAGGTAGCTGCCACTTCAGAACTCTTAGAAAAGGCATCACTGAGCATAAATACTACTGGAATGTTAGTGAGGTAGTATTGCCAACTGGTCCACTTTTTGTCCTGCCTCGTATTATTTTGTTGCCTAAGATTGCTCAGCTTTTGAAAACATGTGAGAACTTGAGCTTTTGCAAAAGCAACAAAAGGAATTGATCCTCTTTCTTTACTGAACTTTGCATTTCATGATAATTCTCAAAAATTAGGATTTCTTACAACATAAAACTGTAAATAACAGAATGGCAATAGAAGATAAAATGAAGTTAAATATACTGTAAAATCTTACAGCATTTTGACTTCTGGTCCATGACTTTAAATAGCATAGCTGCATAGCTCCAGCTTGATACAAATCAGAAAGACAGGGAACACAAGGCAGTATTAAATCAGTATCTGGCTGCACTTGCAAAATATAAGGTAACTTTATATGCTTAAGTAGTTGTAGCATTAGTCCTTCTTCTCTCATAGCAGAATGCCAAGTCCCACACACATAGAAAAAGGAAGAAAGAGCAGGCCCAAATCATAATCAGCACTGCTGGGGCAGAAGAGATGCAGGAATCCTTCTGAGAGATGGCACACATCCTTGTTGCAGTAAGCCAGAGCAACATCAAAATGCTACAGATTGGCCTGTATTTAAAACCAACAATAACAACTATAATTAAGAAACAAACTCAGGAGACAAAGGTAGAGAGCTAAGGACTGGATCTCCACAAAGAAGCACCTGTCACCACAGCAAAGTACGCAGCTGGTCAGAAGCTCTTAGGAACTTAGAACACATTGGGTCTAAAGTTGGAAATTGTGTGATTTAAAAGAGAAAAAAATATCTGATTCCATTCCAAAAGGGTACAAATGCCTCCTCGCCCAAAATATGACATTTTCTCCTAGCAAGTTCTGAGGTAAATACAGTTTTGTGTCAGCAAAATACTAGCAGTGTTTTATTGCAGTTCAGCCTTTTGGATTCAATACTACTCAAAGTATACACCTGCTATACAGTTAATACTGTATTTCAGGCAATAAAATTTTAACATGCAACTGTAAACAATAAAACCTTTGCTTCAATCCTATCAAAATGCATTTTGGAAGATGAAAAATCTTTGAAAATGTCTGCATGCTTCTGCAGAGCAGCTGACTTCCCAGGAACAGGATCCAAATCCTTTCTGTACACGGATCAATGTGCTCCAACTGTTTGTCAGTCATTCATAGGCATTCTCCATGAAGTGGTGCATGCGCACCACTTCTAGAATGCAAGGCACGCCATATTCCAGGCTCAAAGGGAATATTTGAAATAGACATAGTGCTGTTCCTCACTGGACACTAAAACTATGGCCTCTACATACTCCTCCTAACCCAGGGAGTCATAAATACACAGCATATATATGTAAGACTGAAAATGGAAGACAGGCAGGAGTTTGTAGGAAGCAGAAGGAGGAGGAAATAAAATAAAGGGGTCAACTGGCTTTAGGCAAGGAGAAAGCACAGATAGCTGCATAGGCAGCAGTCTTCACAAGGCATCTAGATATTCTGAAATAAGAGCTTATCTATGAACAAGCTGTCTATTTTGTGTGTACTGAAACAGGCAGGGACTTCCAAAACGGCCAACCTTCACCTCCAGGTACAACCTATTAGCCGGCCCTACTGCCAGGGTGGAGGAATCACTACATGAAGGTTTGGAGCTACTGTACATGGAATGTCCTTTCCCAGCAACAGGAAGTGCCACTACTCATCCCAAAGGAGTAGATCCTTGGCCTAGCAAAATTCACACCGCTTTTGTCTGGCTGAGAAATCATGGGTCAAGTCTAGGATGGAAAGAATGGCAAGGTCAGGGGGAAGGAAAGGTAGAGAGGCAAGGACAAGGGAGCATGTGAAACTCTGTCCAAATATCAGCAAGACCGTATAGAATTCAATTGTGGCATTTTCTAAAAACACAGCTGCTTGGCTCAGCAACTTAGGTTACTTCTATTTTTTCTTTTTAGCACTCTGTAAACATGAACAGGTCACATCCATTCACTTCCAATTTTACCATCATGTTTAATCAACTAAACATGTTAGAAGGAAAAACATAAGCTAAGAAGACATCAAAAATAATTTAAATGGATGCTGTGGAACCTGTAAGCTCTGCTTAGTTCTCAGTCCATTAAAAAAAATTTTTTTTTTGTAAACTAGGTTAGTAGTTGCTTGCATATTCCTATTGTGGATAAACAAAAAGCTTCACAAACCAGCACTCCCTAAATGAAGAAAGTTTCTTCCTTACCTTCAGATAATGAGATCCAGTATTATTTCAAGTAAGCTGCCTTTGTTATCTTAATAATGATCTTTAATACTACAATGATACACAACTTTTGCTACAACATTCACTTTCAGTGCTGTTAATCAAGTTTTCATGAATTGTTAAAGTATATTTAATGGCAGAGTGCTGGGCATTAACCTGAGCATCTTAAGCATCTTTTTTCTTTTTGTTCAGATCACCTAGAAGCTAATCAAGTCTCTAGTTCTATATCAGAGCAGTTTGGGCTCTGGCAGAGTTGATAGAGGTCTTGACTCAGAGGTCTCCACTTGACAGAGGTCTCAACTCAGAGAGTTGATCAGCAGTCTCAAATTGGCTGACAATAGGTAGGATTTAGTAATATCTTTCTCTCTGGTCTGTCTGCAGTATTACAGGTGAGAAGCTGTGTAGACCAAGGGATTCTTCCCCATTACAGTACTCTCCCCAGATTTATTTTGTGGCCCTACTGCTGCATCCTGACACCTTGTTGGTCCCTTTACCCATGTTCTAACACAGTGTGTGTGGGGGTCTGGGATTCTGTTTACTCTTCACTCAAATACATTTCTTGCACTGGAGCTTGCCCAATAAATGTCATTCTTCCAGGCACCATTTTGTTAATTCTGTAGCAGAACAATACACAGTCCTGGCAGAAGAGGGCAGTATTTTATGCAGGTGAACTTCTGGTTACTCAGCGACCCACCTTGTCCCTTTTCCACATTTTTGAAATGGGCATTGGATTAATTTTTCTATGTGTTTTTGATGCTAGTCTTTTTTCCATTATTACCACTGTCCTAGAATTTCTTTAAAACAGCTGAAAGCAGCAGGGTACATGCTACAAGCCAAGAAACTGAGTCAACAAAGGGAGCAGTTTGAGGCACTTACCTGCTTACATCACAAGTATGGCTGTGCAGCACTGTCCTGGTACACTTTTGTAAAACACACTGTGCAAAAGCTTCAGCAGAGTCCTCGCAGGCTTCTTTATATTGCTGGGGGAAAGCCCCTGCTGTCAGCCAACCACTTGGTTTGCTGCCTCCTTTAGTATGGAACTTTAGTCCTCACCAGCACAATTCATTAGACAAACTCTGTAATTCCCCATGCAAAAGAAGGTTTATCATGCTTGCCTCTGCAGAAGAAAGAGAGGCACAGGGACATGGAGGCTGTTTTACATCTCCCACTATTGGGAATGTACTGGATAAAACACAGACTCTTGAATTCTCAAGGCCAAGGGCAAAACTAAAAATTGATTTAGGGAACCATAGGTGAGGATAGGCACACAATCTTTGGGACATCCTGCTGGACTTAGGAAAGGACTTTCCTGTTGGGCTACAAGCCTCACTGCCAAATCCAGAGAAAATAGTATAAGAAATCAGCCAAGCTTAGACACCTGTTGTTTTACTGAGGAAAAAAGTGCTTCTGTGTAAAATAATAAGCTATTAAAGGTCCTCTCCTCTTCTGAGAGCAAGCAGTACTTATGTAAGGTGCATGCAACAAATACAGTTAAAATACCTCAGATGATCAGAAGTTAGTCAAACAGAAGTAAATTCAGCCGAGACGTAAACAAAAACTCAGACTGATCAATGAAGGTGCAGTTCTAGAATAGACTAAATTAACTTCTGATTTGACAGAGCCTCTTATCACAACTATGTTACACCATTAACTCATTTTGTTAAGAGAAGTAGTGAACTTTTCTAAAGTCTCTTTGAAGGACTTGATCAAGTAAGCTCCCAGTTCATTGTTTGTCTCCTGAACAGCTGCGTCATAACTGCCAAAGAGCGGAGTTGAAGCCTTCATATCCTCCCTATTTGCTTGGAGTAAAATGAGGTTAAGCTCCTCTGCTACACTTTCATATTTTTGGTGATCAAACCTGCAGAGACTGGCATCATCAATCGGGTAGGTGATGCCAATGGGGTAGCAGTCCCTTGGGACTGGGAACTCCACATTTTTCAGCATTGGCAAGTCACAGAGAAATGTGAAAAGGTGTTTAAGTGCTTGGGATGACAGTGGGTTTCCAAGAAACTTAAACTCCTGTAGTTTCTGACAAGGGCTTAAACCTAAAATCAACATGTTGACGTAAGTGTCTTGGATGTTACAGTCCTCCAAGGTAAGAATCCTGAGCACTGAAGACGAATGGCTGAGAAGTTTAAAGAACATGGATGGGTAAAGGTCAGGTATATTGTGACCACTCATGTCCAGGGCTTCTAAGTGATTAGCATGGAAGCTATTGGCTAAATAGGCTATATCAGCATGGTTCAATGAGCAGTTAGAAACATCCAGCATCTTCAGTGGAGTTTTTAGTGGGCTGCAGAATTAAAGAGAAAAAAAGTTTTATGGCATAAAACACTGAAAGCTACATTTACAAAATTTCATACAACTATCCATATTATGAATGCAAGCCATCTGTCACATTCATTATTTTTTCTAACCTCTTTTGAGAAACAGAAGCATGTGCCAACAATGACAAGTATATTTTTCTCCTGAAATCACTTCCATGAATTGGCTCCTACTTTACATGATTCCAACTGTGCTGTTTTAACGCAGATTAATTTGGTAACATTCTATGTGTCTATTTTTTAACCAGTTATATGTTGTCAGGTGTCTATTACTTGTTGAATTAATAGGAGATCATTACTACCATAAAAGCATTGGTTACTGCTTCTTGTACAAAGCTGTTATAATTCCAGAGATTTAGATAATTTCCATTAAGGAAGGGTTCATTCCACGATGAAAGCCAATCAGTATTCTAACAAGACGTCTGCTTTTGTTTCTAGTTTTGTTGCTACAATGTTTTTAAACGCCCAAGAGGTTTACGTGTTATATTGTTCTGGAGTTGCAAAGAGACCTTCTGATGAAGAAGGTTGGAAGAAGTATACCTGAGATTATATGCAAATATCCTAGTTGAATATAAAATAGTTCTGACAGATGAAAATCAAGAGATCCCTTTCATACATACTAAATCTTAGCGAGACTTCTGCCAGACACC
Source organism: Scopus umbretta (assembly GCA_013400535.1). Classification (NCBI taxonomy): domain Eukaryota; kingdom Metazoa; phylum Chordata; class Aves; order Pelecaniformes; family Scopidae; genus Scopus; species Scopus umbretta. The sequence goes on along the minus strand of VZTL01055850.1, from coordinate 1,993 downwards.
TCAGCTGGATCAAGGTAAGAAACTTGTAATTTATTTCCATCAATATCAGCAGTGTGCCATTCACAACTTTTAAATGAAATTACTTCTTTGTACAGGAGGAATTTTAGACCAAGGTAATTTGTCTTGATGAAACTTTTGTCTGCCTTTTTTTTTTTAATGCTCTGAAAAGCATATGGTTAACTTACTTTTTGTTCAAATTTGAACACTGTTCACTGGCAGCTTGTTAATCTTTTTGAGAATTGCAAATTTTTCCCAGGAATTCATCATGAATATTCATATATTAGCTTAACTTGCAGTACAGAAAAGTATCACATCTCTCTTGCCTTGAGATCAACAGACACAACAAACAACTGAAATCAAAATCTCATATCAAAGTCTACTATTCCCCTGCCCACCTAAAAATATCTGTGGAATCTTAGCATATTTACTGCCTGCTTTTTACTGGATAAAAATTCACTAGAGACCCTGAAAAATACTTGGAGTATGGCTCAGGTCTTGCACCAATGGTCAGCCCAAACTGACTGAGAGACAAGCTCAGGAATGTAGCAAATAAAAAAAAAATCTGGCTGAACCCCTCTCTTATGCGGTAGCCAAAAGTATGTTCTCATCACACTCATCAGATGAGCTCTGGAAGACTGATAAGAACAGTCCATTCTTCTAAGTGTATTAGATACACACTGGCTTCCAATTCTCCCCAGCAAATACTTTCCTAGCTTCCTGCTGTCCCTTCTCATGCTCCCCCTGAGATATACAGATTTCCCTTATTCTCAGAGTCTTTCAGCTTGCTGGTGGCACAAAGGGCTGTTCTTTACAGTTTGATGAAAGCAGGATAACCAAATTACCTGAGCAGTTTCTGTATTCTTCCTGTGAGTATAGAAAACGACATACTCAGCTCGGTCAGCTGCGTCATTTCACTCATCTTTTCTCCGATGTCAGTAAGCATCTGTTCATCTGCAGCTGTGAACCTCTGCACATTAAATGTTCGTGCTGGCAAGGTCAAGGACATCAATAGAGGGAAGTGGATACTGTTGAGGAGTATTTCCAAGTGTTCCATTTCCAAGTGAACATTGTGAACTATTTCCAGTTTGCGCAACAAACAGGGATCAGTGAGCTTTATGATATAGAAGAATTTCTGCAAAGCCAGGTTGTCAGATCTGAATGCCACACAGCAGATCTTCAGTGGACAATAGCATTTCTTCAACAAGGCCTGCATTACCAGCTCATAGTTCCGCTCTGTAACAAACAAGTCAATTAGCACATCAATACTGATTTCAGAGCTACCTGGATCACACTGTGTTTCTTCCAGGTAAACCAGCAGTTCTAAACAAATCTTTGAGAGCAGCTGTGTCCTGGCCCACCTGCCCATCGTCTTCTTACACGCACAAAACTGAACTTCAACATCTTTTATACCAGTCAGGTTGACCACTTTCAACCTATTCCTGTAGGGAGAAGGATGATTCAGCACATAGTCTCTCAGCCCTGTCAGACAGCTTTCCAAGCACACTGAGCATGTTCTATTGCTCAGGTCTTCCTGGTAGTCCACAGTAATTCCCAAAAGTTTTCCCACGTTAAAGTCAACAAGTGGCCAGTTCTCTACCAAGTCATGAATCACTTCCCCTTGCTCCAGTAAATAGCTGGCTTTAAAAAGAAGAGGAAAAAGATTATCGGCAACACTGCTGAGACTCTTCCTGGCAAACTCTGCATTTGACACAAATGCTTCAGCACTAATGAATCGGAGAGACTTCATCGTTGCTCTGCGCTCCCTGCCGTCATGGAGAATGATTTCTGCATTTAACTAAAGATCCTATTTGCTTATCACCTTCTATTTTTATCTGCAGCTGCTGTTTGCTGCTAAAGGAAGCCTTGCTGGGAAGGCAGAATGAACAGTCACATGCTGATGCTCTGCGTTCTATTTTGGGGTTATACTGTGATTCTGCCATAATTAACTGTGAGATCTTTAGTCAGAAAGTATTTATTCATTTAAACTCTCATA
>VZTL01055849.1:0-11380 GCA_013400535.1 Scopus umbretta | reverse complement strand
GCTGAAACCAGGACACAATGCCAAGAGTTTCTTACTATACTTCAAATATTAATTAAATTCTACACACTCTTTTATTAAGCATTTAATAGTTTTCATAAAAAGTGACTCCAGGAATTGATGTTACCTTTATGCCTGATAGACAATGGAATGACAGACACACTGCTATAGGAGTATTGCAGCTCTGTATTCTCTTAGCCACTGGAAATCTTGACTTTATTAAAAACTTGGGTAAGGGCAATGCCAAAACTAGCCTACAGCTATACTAAATATATGGAAACACATATATGACCTCATTATCAAGAAGTAGTGTGCTTGTATGTCAGGACTTACAGGTCCTTTCTTGTATTGCAGAATTCACACATTGTTCCCTGATCCATCTGCTTTTTCCATGAAAAATAATTAATGCACTCATTCATTTTCATTAGGTTATTCATCAGTGTATCACTAGCAACTGGTTGATCAATACCAAAACTGCCTCTGAAAACGTCACCAAGGTAAAAAATAACACTCTTGCTATTACTTTGCCAAGTTTAGACAAGGTTTGTCTATGCTTAGTCTAATCTTCTACATTTAACTCAACAGCAAGCACAAGGAACTAGAAATAAAATTTTGTGGTATTATGAAAGTTTGTCTAATTTATCATACAAAATGAAACACCCAGTGTGCAGAAAAGTAATGAAGATTCAAATGGTATAGAATGGTTTTGAACCTGATTAGCAGAATTGCACTTCCTGACATTCTATACACTTTAATGTGAGGAGTACAACAGGCTGCACTGTGGCATAATCCTAATTTTTATATAGGATTTTATATTCTTTCTATCAATTAACTAATCCTAGTAATGAACTATTGTTTATTTGCCAGGTACACAAAGAAAACTAGGAATGCTTTAGTAATGGCAATGCTTTCAGAAAACCCTAAACTAGTATTCTGTGTGGTATATTTATGTTTTTTCATACTTTCAGAAATAGTTATTTCTGTACATGGGGATGGAAGACCTCTTTTTAATTGCAACTAGTATATATATATTTTTCTCATCAAATCAGTTCCATGTTTCCACTGGAGTACAAAACCTACCACTGTTCAGTATCGAAGTAGTTCAATAAGGAGCCAATAAATTAATGGCTGATTATTGGATAATGAATTACACAAAATTTTTAAAATCGGTTATTATATTACATATAAAAAATTTATGTTATAGCTCCAAGCAAAATGGAATTTAATAAATTTTATGGCAATCCAGGTCTGCTGCTTAAACTCTTATAAGTCAGAGTATCTTTACAGCTAATAGTAAACATTTGTATATTTTCTACTAACTTTGATTTTGCTCCTGTCATTATATTGACTACCGTATCTTCAATAATCCAGATCATTGTCTCCACTAAAGCTTGAAATCAGCAAAGCCATTAAAAGCATACCTAAAGTTCAAAGTGTGTTATTTCTAACATGACAATTTAAGCAGCTGATAAATAACACCGTTGAATAAAATCTTTGCTTTGTTCTATATGAATGCTAATACACTGCCCCACTGTTCTAATTTTCAGGATTTTTATCTAAATATCATTTGGAAGAAATGTGACCTCTTCCTTGAGATACATTGCATTAGATTATTGCAAATGATTTTCATTGTAGTATAATGTCCTAAGTGAGAGAGAACAACAAACACATGATTTTCTTTTTTTAATTCTGTCTCAGAACAGGCAACCAATAAGTCTTCTTTGAAAATAGAACAGAGTGCTACAGAGATAGCTCTATTCAAAGACAGATAAAAGGAATATTCTTTTTCTCCATTCAAGAAAACAAAGTAGAATGAACTACAGCTCCAATAAGATCATTTTGCTCTGAAGTTAAACAGTCCCAGCCTTCTACATGAAGACAATTTCAAGCTGCCAAGTAAAAATTGTTTTATTTTGCTTTGATTATTAAAGAAGAGTAAAATTACAGATGTTCTTCAGTTTGTCATATAAAGTTTAGATGGGCACTGTTTGAAAAAATTCCTCCTTTTTATCCCCCTAAAGGGAAAGGAGAGGAAGAGCTTTCAACTGAATAAAATGTCTCTTAGCATTGGTTATGCACAACTGAGAATAATTGTTTAAGTCTGTCATTTGTGTAGAGAAAGCTTTCTGAAAGTTAAAATATTCACTATAAGGTCAACTTCATGCAGAACAAACAACTATTCATTAATTTATGCTTTTCGTGGATTAAAGTACATAAAGAACATGCTTTGGTATGATTAAGTCATCCCTGAGACTGAAATATTGTGCTGGTAGTCAAATGCATACATTTGTCCATCTTGGAAAGACAAACATAAAAAAATTATAAAAACTATTTTTAGTGTCAGAAAAAAAGTGTAATAACTTGACAGTGAAGCTTACATATGCTTCTTATTTTTCTAAGCTGTGAAGGAGATTTCAAGAAATCAAAATGGACAAAAGAAAAACACTAGAATCTGATAAGAAGGTACAGTAAGATTGTCCAAAGTTATGTTTTGGTGTAAACAGGAAATTAATTTTTAATATTAAAAGTTCCACTGTATTCCAAATGCCAGAAGAAAATAGGAAGGAATGTTTTTGAAGAAATACTTTCCTTACTTCATACAAATAACTATGATATAATCTGGAAATATATTGATGAAAGACATTAAACTGAAGATTAATGAAAAAGAGAAGAAAAAAAATTATTAATGTTGTAACAATTGGGTTAAAAAAGCTATCTTTTCCTTCCTTTTTTTTACAGCTGAAATTGTAACCTTTCTTCATATCACCTATATAATTTGAAGTGCAAAAACTTATACTATTCTTTATTTCTGTATCTAGACCATAATTTGGTAGTGTCTGGAAGAATTTAAATCTTTGCAAACGTACCAGAAAAACAAAAATATCAATCAAAGGCTTTTTTTTCTCTTGATAAGCAAGGACACTTCTTGAAGCCATTAAAATTAACAGGATTTTTTCCAGCTAGATTTACTGGATCCATGCTCTTCTGACAGTCTCTGAGTTCTGTGCCCCTTCCATCAACATTAGCAATAAAATGCTTTGATACTCCCTGAATATTGACCTGATCTGCTAGTTTTGCACAGTGCAGACTGATCCTTGTGTTCTTAAAGGGATATTCTTGTAAATGGTGAACTCTTAGATTGTTTGCTATCTGTTCACAAGGTTTTCAGATTCAGTAATGCTCTGCAAACACTTTGAATTTTTCTTTGGAGGTGAGGTTTGCAGATTAATATATAAAACAACAGTATAAAATACTGCAATCTATTTCAAAAAAGATATATGAAAACTAGCATGTTCAGAGGAAAACTCAAGTATGAAATGGATTCTATATGAGAAAAAATTGAGTATCCAAAGCTCCTCAGCTTAGAAAGAAAAGATTTAGATGGATATAAACAGGTTCTACAAAATCAGGAAGAGCTAAGATAATCCACTGCTGTCTCCTTCTTCTAATATAAGAAAAAAGGACCATCAAAAGAAGTTAATAGGAGTTTCTAAACAAATACAAGGATGTTTTTTCACAGAACAGGTAGCAGTATCCTTGAGGAATTTGTCAAAATGTACCATAGATGCAACCTGTAGATGCAGATATGTGATCTGTTTTCAGACTTTTCAAGGAGTCTGCTGATGGCCACATCTGGAGGCAGAACACTAGGCTAGATGGAGTCTCATTTCGAAACAGTGTGCTGTTCTTGGGTTCAGTTTGAGGAAACAAGACTGGGGAAAAAAAAAAAAAAAGTCAATCTGAGGATACAACAAACCATGTTTATGCCTAACTGTACTCCAATCCAGAAGAGTATTTCTCAAATATTTAGTCTTAACATTACTTGCAAATTACTGTAGTGATCCTTTCTGAATATTTTGTTTGACCACTTCAGTAATGTAGCACCAAACATTTCCTACAATACATCATTCAGTCATTCAAGGCAACATGTTCAAATCAAGCATGAATTTGACAGCTATTCTTGTCTTAAAAAATACAAATGCTAGGTTAATATTTCATCTAAAGATGGAATACTCCATTTCTCTGCATTATATTATTAGACATGACAATACTCTCTTCTTTCAACTCTAAGAACCATGATATAGTCACATTACCCTGCTCTAACTGTTTCTCAGAAAATAAGTATATGCTAACCAGAAGCACAAAGTAAGCATACAGTGTTGTTGATATGGCCTATCAACAAGAAATTTGTTGACATCTCAGACAAGTCCACAGCCTACACTGCCTTCCATTCTACCCTGGATAGATTGGGCACTGGTACCCAACCTAACTGCTCAGAAACTTGTTTCCAACTCTGCACCTGTCTGATTAAAATCTGGTTTAAAAGGCACTGAGGATAGGTCCAGTTATTACACTTGCCTTTTAAATCTTGCATACCCAGGCTTGTGTCTAGTCTTCCCTTTTTTTTTTTCTGCTCATTCCCTCAGTATTCTGCCCTCAGTTTAGCACTTTATATTTAAAAATTCTTACCTTCTGTCTTCTGTCCACCTTTAACTTTAGTTCTTCTGAAAACACAACTTTTTTCAAGATTCCCGGTGCTCATTTTTAAAATATGAACTGTGGTGTTATAGTATAATGCATATACAAAACCAAGGAGTGGTGTGTCCAAAAGAGGGCAACCAATATTGTAAAAGGTCTCGAGGGCAAAACTTAAAAGGAGTGGCTGAGGTAACGTGGTTTGTTCAGCTTGGAGAAGAGAAGGCTGAGGGGTGACCTCATCACAGTCTACAACTTCCTCAAGGGGTGGGCAGCGAAGGGGGAGGTGCTGATATCCTCTCTCTGGTGACTGTGAGAGACAGAAAAAGTTAACCTGTGTTGATGTCTCAACCATTGTGGTGAGACAAGTTAAGGTCTCCATAGTGACAAATTAGGGTCTTCATAACACCACTGAGCGACAGGTAAGAAGCTGATTGGCTTGGAGCCGGGAAGACATGTCAGAGGATGCACAGTTCAGCCTTCTGATGTGCCTTGCAACTCACTATGTGTGGCTGGAGATCATACAGACTTCATTTGAGGAAGGGGCTCATGACCACCCGAAAGACCCCTCGCGACCAACCCCCACAATGGTGCCTGTGCAGATGAACATCATTCTCGAACAAGAACCATACAAATCCTCAAGGGAGCGAGACTAGAGGTGGGGACTAGCCTATAAAAGACACAGCTTCGAGGACTTCGTGCTGCTGTTGTTGCTTCTCCAGATTTGCCTCTGCCACCTGGTGCTGGCACTGCTAATGCAGCCAGAGACCCTGCGCTACAAGACCAGAGTGCCCACCACTGGAGGATTGCCACATGCACACCCACTACAGGAGGACTGCCATTTTTACCACCAACNTTGTCCGGGAGCAATATGTTCCCTGGGCAACTAATGGCTCCCTCTTTCATGAGCCGCTCTACACATCGCTGGACCTCTTTCGCTTTCACAGAAAGCCCCCATTCCCGGCCCAGCACCACAATCACCTTCAACACAGCTTCCATGTCCGGCCGGACCCTTCGACCACCTGCGGTCCGCTAGCTCAGGTATCACGTCGGGGTCACCACTTGTTGCGTCTCTTGCAACAGACCACCTTCGGCTGAGGTAGCACGGAGGCCCAACACCCCGCCTCCGGGCCAATGAGCACTGACACCAATATGAGGATGCTGCAAATGGCGTTTATTAATAGGTTGCATAGCAATATATACTCAGCTGTCTTTCGTTACCGCCCATAAGCTATACGTCACGAGGGGTAGGAATACACATGTTAAAGGGGGAGGCCCCTGCTCTTTCCGTTACATCACGTGATCTTCCGACCGTTATCCACTACAAAGGAGCATCTAGACGATGTTTAGTTTTAGGTAGTCCTGCGAGGAGCAGGGAGTTGGACTCAATGATCCTTATAGGTCCCTTCCCACTTAAGATATTCTATGATCCAGTGATTCTATGATAACTGTGCTAAGACAAACATTCCAAAATTAGGACAATACATTAATGCAATCTTAAATTGATAGTCTTGCAATTATTGTTTGGTAGTTCAATTTCTAAAATGTAACTTAAGAAATAAGAAGTATCTTAGTACCTAATAACTAGCATCAGGTTTTAGCTGCATGGTACAAGCCACCTGTCCAACTAGACTTAAAGCTATTAGTCATGATAGTTAGCATGTTTCTGAGCTGACAAAATTCTGCAGGATAAGTTGTATCTTGACTGTTCTGCAGATGTTTGCTCTCAGCAGGCATATGGCAATTATGGAGTTCATTCCTTTTTGGGTGTTCTTTGTTTGGTTTGGGGTTTATTTTGTTTGTTTGTTTGTTTTGTAAGTGGAAACAACTGGTCTTTAGGCTGATCTTCCACACTTCTTCCACCTCATCCCCTCCTTTCTGGTTATTGCTCCCAGGGTCCACTCCTACAAGATCTTTTTTTCTGGTATTAATATTTTCCTCTTCCAGTCCTCAGGTTCTTTAGTTTCTGTCAGTCTGTCTGTTACTATCCATCCTAACTTCCACTATAGATGCTGTGTCCAGACATTGGAACTAATACCCTCCAAAAGACTTGATTTGGTAGAGAAAAACTAGTAAAAAGCACTTTCCAATCAAATCGTAAGTCCCTGCTTCAAAACATGAAGGTTAAAAATTCTCAATGAAATAAATATACGAGTTTTTAATAGGAGCAAAACAGCTTATGTTCTTCTGATATGATTCTTGGAAAGAGTTGGGTTTTTTTTCTTTTTTTAATTAATCTTTCAAAAAAATTCCAGCTAGTGCAAACGTCAAGTGGATAATTAAATTAAAAACCTGAAAAATTGAGCTAGAGAGTTATGATTTGACTAATTGTAAGAACTGGAAAACAGAGTCATATAATAGAAAATGATGAATTGCCTTTGTTATTGGAAAAATATGGCTTCTCCCTATATAAAGAACTGTATTTATCTCTGAAGGTAATTTTATGTTATAGAACATTTTTATTCCAAATAAATGAATCTCATTAGGTTAAAATAGTTGAGTCATCATCCCTGGAGGTATTAAAGACTTGTAGATGTGGCACTTAGTGACAGGATTTAGTGGTGGACTTGTCAATGTTAGTTTTATGGTTGGACTCAATGATCTTAAGAGTCTTTTCCAACCTAAATGCTTCTATGATTCTATGATTCTAAGAAATACTTCACATGCCTATACAAAAAATCATGCTGAAAACATTTAGAAAAAAAATGGAGTTCAGCAAAATTTGTAAAATATCTTTTTAATACTTTTTACTGTCAGCAATGTTGTAATATCTTTCTGCTTATGTTGCATAGTAATTTATTCAATAAGCTGTTCCATTTTAAATTAAGATTTTCAGTAGCAGATAATAATGTTAGTAAAGGTCTTCATCAGAGAATAAAGACATTGAAGAAATTCATCAAACTAGAGAGTGAAATGCATTTTTAGTTTGTAATGTTATGACAGGATAAGAACATATCTGCTCCATATCAATATTGCTATTTAATGTCTCAAGATAATTTATTGTTAAGTAAGCTAAAAGGAAATTAAAATTGAAAATAATTTGCTTATTTAAATCAAAATTATTTGTAGCTGACATGGATATAACTTTCTCTAACATCTAGTTATAAAATACTATAAAATACTACTACTAAATATGAAATACTGAACCAGGTTTCATTATTTCATGAAATTGTTAGTTGCTGTCAGTTTAAGTTGTCAATTAATATATCCTGAATTTCTTTATGGCCAAGCAGTACTTCCCAGTGAGACTTAACAACAGAAAGACATGATTATGCCTTCTGTCTTCATAATTATAAATATCCTTAAACTTTATAACAAGAATTTGTATGGTATTGTTGTTTTAAAAGATAGGCAGATTTCTTAGAATTATGTAATTTAACTTAAACAGCTGAAACCTGAAAAATCCAATATTTTATATATAAAAATCTAATTGAAAATATGTGAAAGCATTTATTTACAAATTATAAGTAATTGTTTCACGTTTATAAACTTTAATGTTTCATTTTATAATTTTCTTTAACAACATTAAAAAAGAAACTAGAGGTTGCTAACATTAGATGCAAGTATATTCTCTCTTTAAGTTGTTGTATTAAGGCGATACAATTTTCCTATCCTACACAGGATCCAAACCCATATACTAGTTAGTTATTGTACAAAATGGGTAGTTCGTCTGGATATATTTTAGAGAGGAGCAAAAGAAATAACTTCAAATTGGAAATATTTTTCCACCATGATTTCTTTGATGTCTCTAGATGCAGTGAAGGACTGAGCAGAAGTTACATCCAATAAATAAGCAAATTATGCTCTAGATAATTCAGAGTTCCAATTGTACTGGAAACTAGAAAAAAACCAAATGAGACATTGCTGAGAACTTCATGAAATCAAATCAGTTCTTCATCATCCCACCTTTTCGAGTTACTAGATGAGTAATTTGTGTATATTAAATAATAACTTGAGAAGGAAACTTAATTTAAACAAGAAAACAACAATGAAATCTCCTCTCTGCATGCAGACATTCCAAGGATGCTTTCTACATATATAAACATGCATACATACAAACTGCTGCATAACCAACTACTGTTCCATCTCCTTTCCTAAACCTGGTCCCCTTTCTCCCCTGGTTATATCTGACATTGTACATCACTAATGGAAGATATTTATTTTCCTATAAACACAAGTGCAAGTAATGTCTTTACTAGGTCCCCTAAACTGCAAAGATGTATTTACTTTGAGTCACACATACATTTTGACTTGAAGTTCTGTAAGTAACACCAAACCATGACATTCTCCAGGATGATGCGAGCCCCAGGGTGACTCTGATGAGTCATGGCTGTAACACACCTTGCTGAAGCTGCAGCCATGTGCCCCCTCATCCCTCACAGCAGCTGCCAAGCAGTGTGCTCTGCAGCCAGATGGTAGCTAGTCTCTAGTCCTAGGTGTTTCACTGATGCAATTCCAAGGTAATGAAAGGAAGAACCATGTTTGGTAATATTTCTGTGGACCCAGAAGACTTGTGTAAGATGCATTTGTTCCTCAAGATGATGTAGAAACATGATAATTTTCCAATATGAATCAAGCTCCATGCAACTCTTCAATTTCATTTGGTGCAGCCTACATTAACCAGAGATTTGAGATGGGTCTAACTAGGTCCCAAAACACCTTTGAACTGTGAAATCACTTTTACTGGGCAATCGACTTTGAACCAAATATTTGAAACAATGTTTTAATAGAAGATTTTTACAATATAAAAGACATTATAAAGAAATATATCCCTACCCTCTACATATTCACAAATAGATCTTTTTTTTCAGGTTTAGTTTCAAATGATCAGCTCAGTTACTTTCCAGGTTGCTGAAAACTTTGGACAGTCTCTGTTTCTCTCTAGAAAATATCATCTTTCTATCTCTCTGCTGAGATGCCTGTGTATCTGTTTCCTGCTCTTCTCAGCAGTCTCTCTGATCCTTTATGTGATACAGGTCAATAGAAGTAGGTCTTGGTAAGTAGAAGTGAGGTGCATCCAAAACTGGTGTAATAAAAAATGGAATTATGATAATGCAAATGAACATGACATTCTAAACTATTTCAAGAGCTTCAACATGAAGTGACTGCTGTAATAACAACATACAATCACTCTTTGGAAACAGTTTCTATTCCAGAAGATGAGAAGGTACGAAATACTAGATCTTTTTTTAAGGGATTTTGGGATAATTTTGGAAAATTTAAACAGCTAGGTGCCCCATGCGTGCCTAACAAGTTGCTTAGCATATTTTCCTTAACCAAACCAAAATAAAGTACAAAAGAATGAAAAAACTTAACTTGAAAAGTAAGGTATGTAAAGCCAGCTCAATACTTTTTCTGTAGCATTGCTAATCTCTTGCAACACTCACTATCAGGGTAGTTGAAAATTATCTTCTATTTCAAGATCCTTCTTCTTAATCTTAAAAAGTCAAAAAATAATTAGCAAGTTACTCTGTGAGGAATGTCAGAGGAACTACTGTAATGTGTCCTTCATTACAAAGCAAAAGCACCACTGCATTTCTTGAGATAACATCTGATAAATATTCATTACAAAATTAAATGCAGAAACTGTCATCAGATCTTCAGTAGCATTGATTTTATACATTTAATATATAGAATCACATTTCTGAGTTGCCATATTGTGCTACACTTGATTATCTGTTATAAAAGTTTGCTAATATAAAAATGCAACAAACATTTTCATCTCTCTGGGTAGCATATGGTTAGAGAGGAAGAGAGAACCCCTGTTGTTACCATGACTTCCTAAATGGAGAAAAAGACTACTGCTGATGCTTGGAAGAGGAGAATCCACACATTGATTTTCCTTCCCTGGAAAGTAAAAAAAGAGTCTGGCCTCAGTGCGACATAAAAGGAAATGAAATGTGACTGGACACACAGGCAATTTATGCAATGTCCTATGTTACCATTAATTTTCATGCTTCAGACTTGTTTAGCACTAGTCAGAGTAGAACCCCTGTATACACAGACTTGCAGTCTTCTCTACAAAGTCATATCATCTTACCCTCACGCCTGAACGCATGATATTGAAAAAGGCCACTTTTCAGTGAGTGCAAAGTGCTATTTGCACGCAGTCAGAAATACCTAAATTATTGGTTTTTACCTATTCCATCAAAAGTTCAATGTCAAAACCTTGTCTCAATTACAGAGCAATGGAAACAGGAATTCAGACCACAACTGCTGATGGATCCAAAGTCTTTGCAACACCTCTTCCAAAATCCATGCATAATGCACATGCAGACAGCACTAAGCACCATCTTGTTGCTCACTCATCCTCCCCTGGAGGGAAGGAGGAGAGAATCGGAAGGGTAGAAGTAAGAAAACTCATGGTTAAGATAAAGAGGGTTTAACAGCTGAATTCAAACCTGTGTACACAAACAAAGCAAAACAAAGAAATGAGAGGAAATTAGAAAGGCAAAAGCCCAGCTAGAACTCAGTCTGGCCACTGTTGTAAGAGATAATAAAAAAAGATTCTACAAGTACATTAGCAGCAAAAAGGGAGCCAAGGAGGATGTCCATCCCCTACTGGATGCAGAGGGAAACATGGCCACCAGGGATGAGGAAAAGGCTGAGGTACTTAATGCCTGTTTTGCCTCAGTCTTTAACAGCAAGACCAGTTCTCCCCAGGGTATCCACTCCCATGAGCTGGAAGACGGGAACAAGGAGCAGGATAAATCCCCCATAATCCAGGAGGAAGCAGTTAAGGACTTGCTATGCCACCGGGACACTCACATGTCTATGGGGCTGGATGGGATCTACCTGAGAGTGCTGAGGGAGCTTGTGGAGGAGCTTGCCAAGCCACTCTCCATCATTTTTCAGCAGTCCTGAAAAATAACAAAAATAACAAAATAACAGGGGAGGTCCCAGATGA
>VZTL01055848.1:97067-119752 GCA_013400535.1 Scopus umbretta | reverse complement strand
GTGGGAAGGAAGGCAGGGATAAGCAAATGGTTATGTGTTACTGTAGGGACATAATAGTTTCTGCAGTAGCACATTGCTATTTCAGGTAACTGCTGTTACAGAAAAAGCCTTCCATCTTCAACATCATCAGACAAATTTTTTCTTGCATCTTCACATTGTTCCTCAAAATCCCTCTGATGACCTCTCTTTCCCCTACAAAGTATATGCACTGAACATCCTGCCTTCTCCCTTCCCTGTATCTGTAAGCTTTTCCAGACCTCTCCCCCTAATGGTTTTACCAGCTCTTTCCTGGATTCTCTAAGTTTGTCAGCATTGTGCAATTGAGGCTGGTCACCTCCAAGGTCTTTGGCTATCTTTCCATTATTGCTCTGACCTCACTGAGCCTTCAGCACATTTGATGGTTCCTCTGCATATGCTTCAGTGGCTCCAGGCTCTTCCAAGGCTGCCCTCATTTCTCTGAACACACCTTTGTGTTGGGTTTTGATTATCTCAACCATCATCTCGCAGCCTTTATCCCTCTGTTTTCCAACTTGACTTCTTCAACCTCTTCTAAACAGTAAGTTCTAAGTCCTTTGGAGCAGAACTTGTTCTTTGGAGAAATCCCTGAACCAATGTGGCATCATTTTGATGCTACACCTACCGCACACACACCAGGCAGCACTCTGCAAAGGCAGCAAGGACCAGAACTGCTGTGCATGCTCTGACTAGGGCTTCATTGCCTTCTCTGTGAGACCTGGCTTCGTGTTAGAGATCATCCCACGTGAGCTGTGAGATTTGACTCTACATTGTCTGTCTAACAAAGCAGGACAGCACTTTCCTCCTCTGCAGGCACTTCAGTCATGCCCAGGACCTCTTGAGATGGTACATGATCTAAAAATCTTATACAAAAGGCCTGTATCTGTACTGGTCAATGAAATATGCCTAGGATGTCCTCTGAAGGCAAGGCCAGCTGGCCCAGCGTGACCTACAGGTAGATCTCTTAGCCCTCAAAACTTTAGCCATTTGCAAACTACCCCTCATAAAGAGCTAGGACTAGTACAGACAGTCAAGTTGCAGTGCCTCAGGAATGTTCCCTGGCCTGTTTAATTTACTAGGAGAGATGTAGCCAGGCTTTCTTTACTACTGTGCATTAAAAAGATACTCATCCTGTCCGTGCCCTTCCCCAGCTCCCCATTGCTTCCCATAGCGGACTCACACTCTCTCTTCTTCCAACTCCCTCTGATCTTCATGCTTTTGTCTCCAAACCATTTTTTCTTCATGTCAATGACCCTGTTTTCCTCTCTGCATCCTCTCCCAGGTACTATTCTCCTGTCTCCATTTTCTAAGCCTCTATTATCCCCTTATTTACCATTTCTTCAAGAATATTTATGGCACTGCTCAAAGGGTAGCCTCTAGCATGTGCTCCTACCTGCCGCACAAGCGTACACGTGGGCACAGGTGCCAGCATGTGTGAGCAGCAATGTGGGAACCTGGAAAAAGGCTTCCTCCAAAGGTTTGGAAGAGGCCTGCACACTACAAGCTTTTCTGATCAACAGCTCTGTCTTTTTCATTGCAAATTCAAGGCTCTTTCTGATGCTCTGTTGCAGGGGTGAATATTTCCTTGGGCGTGATCTGCTTTTAAATTTCCAACAATACGTGAACATAGCTGGCCCAACAGTTAACACCACCACAGAGGTGGCGATGCCCTTGGTAGACATGTGTCATGCCAATGCTTCAGAGACACATGTGTGAGCCTCTGTCGCTAGTGGGTCCCAATGAACCCCATCACACAGCTTTGCAAACCAGGCATGACCTTCACACTGGCCTTCTCTACTCTACATAGCAATAAGGCACTGATCCTTCAGAGCAGTTTAGCATCAAATGAATAAACCAGACCTGAGTTATAAGGGCTTCCTTGCAAAGGGGAATTTTACATTTCATCTGTTATAGCCAAAATAAAGAATTACAGCCCCAGGCAGTCTGCAGAAGCTCCCCAGGAGCCACATAGCGTGTTGTCAGTCCTGGGCAGTGTGTCTTACAGTGGCATTCTCTTGGCTGGAAGACCTGCTGCTCCCCCGTGCTGGCTGGGCACGGCAATTCATAGCAGTTTCTTCAAGGTGTCAATTTAAAATCCCACAACACACAAACAGATTGGGCCTTCTCTTAAAGAATCATTATTCCAACTGAAAATATTGAACAAGACACAGTACCTGAAAATGGCTCTGAAAAAATTATGGGTTTCCTTACTGTGAGCATCACTGGCAAAATAATTACAGAATAATGAAAATAACTTAAAAATAACTTAAAATGAAATGTACTGCATTTGCACAAAGTTCTAATAAAATTAGCACTGCTCCAATTTTTAAAATTTGATTTGCACACTGGTATGAAAAAAAAGAGGACCATCTGTAACACTTGACTTTTCATCCTGGTTGAAATCTATCATTCAGAAGCCTGTGGGTAGTGGAGCTGGAAATTCAGCTTGTCTTGAGGAGAATTCCAAAATATTTCACTGGTTTTGCTTAATCAGGTATTGCTGTCATTTGTGGTGGAGTGATTGACTTCTGTCATTGCTACAGTGCTTCTTCTGGCGTTAGTGTCCCTGCACATCCACCTTGTCTAATGATGAAGTTTATGGCTAATTCATTATAGTTATTTCAGCTATTTCTAGTGAATCATCGTTATGGATGGGTTATAAACTGCTGACATCCACTCATGACACCATCAAGGAACAGTTATGCTCCATTATGAACTCAAATAGCTGAAATAACAGTGGCTTCTGTAGCACTAGTGTAAACCAAAATGACACGTTAATGAAGACATGCCACTGGCTATTTTTCCTGAAGGTCTATGTCATTGTGAAGGTGGAAGGTTATAGGTCCCAGAACAAGCTAAAAGGGAGACCTCTAGGCTGAGGGTTGACTCGCAGAGGCTTGATATTCGGAGCAAAGAAATGGCTAATTGCTATTTGATTTGGAGAAACAGAGCTTCATTAGTCTCAAAAAGTAAACAGAATGGTTCAACATTAAAACCTCATGGTAGGATCATTTCTTCCTCTTAATAGAAATAACCTTTAGCAAACCAGACTTTGACTAAATATTTGTGTCATAAGGGGATCATGCTGGTTAGCACTATTATCTAAACGTGCTTCATTCACAATGTCCCAAATTCACTGTTCCTTTCATGGGCCACTGTTTTGCAGAAGAGCAGGTGAACCACCCAACCTCTGTGCAGAAACCAGCATCTCGAGTAACCCTGGGAATGAACCCAGGACCTGCAGCTGGAGCCGACGTCTGTGCTTTGTACTTGGAAGTTATAGCAGGCTGATTTTCTTGGATATAGGGTCCCTGGAAAAATCTTGCCTTAAGAGTGATTGAGTTCATTGAATGGGCTTCACTTTGAGGGCAGCCAGTGAAAGCTGGAAATGCCCATATGCGAATTTGCTTGGCACATGTCTTTGGAGGATTTAAAAGTAATGCATTCACACTCATATCCCAGAGTGGAGGACCTGCATTGATTTTTTCCTCTCCTCACCCATTTAATCAATCCAAATGTAGCTTCATAGCTGCATAATATTCTTCAGGTTACATTTCACTTTCTTTGTTCACCTTATGGCCCTCTTGACACAGTGCAAGCTCTTTCTGAGCACAGTCATCATTAAATACAAGCACCATCTATTTTATTGGAGCCTATATTTATTTCACAACCTCAGGGAATTGCTGGAGAAATTATTGCTAACAGATACGACTGCAGAGCCCGTCCCTGGGGCACCTTCCCAAGCGAGGCTCCTCGGAAGGTTCCCGTTAACCACCTGCCGCTCAGGACCAAGTCTGGAACTCATCACCACTCCTATCTACTTTTAAAACTTGTTCTTTTTTTCTCTATAACTTGTTTTTAATAAGGCACAGTTACAAAATTACTTAGTTTATGTTCCTAGGGGCTGCCAAAGATTTGAGCAAATCAAGAGGGGGAGGTTGATTTTACCCCAAGGCAATCTCTCTGTAACAACCCCTCCCCAAACCAGTTCATGCTGACAGCCCACTCCAGGGAGATTTATGTTTTCTCAAATGAAATTAAGAAAAAGCTTATGGTGTGAAATGAAGGCCAACGTCGTCTCCCCATTCTTTCCTTTCCTCTCAGGCTGTTGAGCACAGGAGAGGACAGTGGCAGGTAACCTGGCCATCAGCAACGGACGGTGGTCACACAGAGAAAACACTGTGGGGATTCACTCCTCTGGTATAAATACCTTCTTCTCTAGCTTGGTTTCCTCGTGTTTAGTATTTCTGAAGAAATAGTTTTGAACAGTAAAAATCTGCTATTGAATCTTAGCCAAAGTTCTCCAACATTTCTATGACACAGCACATCAAAGTGCTGATAGGAAAGACACAGAACATTTCAGGATGATTGATCATCCCTGAATAAACCTTCCCATGTAATTGCCTTCCCTATCTAAAAGAAGTGCTATGGATGCTCATGTCAACAAAAGCACTAGTAGGGGGGATCCTAGGGCTGCTGTCCAGATGGGGCAAACGTGTCCTACTGCAACCACTCTCTGGGGGTCTCCCTGCCAGGAAGGTCTCACCTGTGGTTAAGCCATCTTCAGCGGCCTTGTGTCTCTTCCTGGACTGTATTACTGCACAGGAAGCCTCTAAGCAAACATCTGTCCTTGGTGGTTCCTCAGTGTCAATTCACCAAGACTACATTTGCAAAAGGAAACAAAAAAATCACAAGAACAGTAAATACTGGAAAAGACAAGCTAGTTCCAGAGTGGCCTCAAGTATCTGCAGCAACAGCAGTAACAAGGGCAATTCTGGGATGGGTGCAGGTAAAGCCCTTGATGGAGCAGTTGTCAGGAAACAGAGAGAGGGAAGACATGATCCAGCAGCACAGCCATTGCATAGTTTTATTTTGATGTACAAAGTAGTGTTAATTTTAATACTTTGTGATTAGTGCCATCACAGTAACTATGGGATGTTTTCCTTAACAGCTGCAGCAAAAATCTGGGAGCTGAAGCAAGCCTGGTAGAGAAAAGGAGCTCCTGAAATGTAAGTGCAGATGCAGACTGGTTCATAACACAGACTTTAAAAGACAGAGTAGCAGAAAGAAACAGGTTTTCCTGATGGAGTAGGACAGCATTATACATCCATTTTATCTACTAAAACACATAGATACTGTGTGATGATATGAGATTATAGAAAAACTTCAGTAAAGAAAGGAAGCACGGTCCAAGACTGGCTGAAGCGGACAGATTCAACTCACTGCTTCCTCACAGGATACCTGTGTAAGATCTCATTTCCCTGCATGTAAAATAGGGATAATCCCTTTATCAGAAAAGTTTCACGTTCATAACTACATTAAAGACCGCAAAGTGTTCCAATTTAAGGAGCAATATAAAAATATGTAAGAGAAACTGAAGCCCATTGGGGGGGGGGGGTTAAAGTTTGAGTCTTTTTACTTATTTTTTGCTGTGTTATCCTTTCTCTGGTTTTTGCTTCCCACTCTGCACATATAAAATACTGTCCACTAGTATATTGTTATTCTAATTTTTGCAGACTATTTTGTCTCTTCTCTGACTTCTCTAAGCACTCTCTTTTGCCACTGCAGGGATTATTGTGCTAATAAAAAAGCTTGCCATTCTTGGTGGAGTCTTTGAGTAGGAGATGTCTGTTTCTAATTGTTTTCTTATTGTTGGCTTTGAACTTCACATCTTTTGTGCTGATGTGTGCCTTGAAAGCCCGTCTTGGGGAATATAGTATTACTAATGTGAGTGTTGATCAGCCCCCATGGCAGGATGTTTATATGCAGAGGAATGTTTTGATCTGTGGGTATAGCCTGAGTCTGGATCTTGCCTGGCTTAATTTGGATGCTGTTTTGTTTGATTCTGACAGACTGCCTTCACTGTGTCTTGGTTTTGCTCCATAGGTTTAATTTCTTTGATTTATCAATGGCCAGCGAATCAAAAATATTTCCCCACTTTTACAGATTGTTTGCGAAGTGCTATGTTGTCAGCAATTCCTATTTAATATGTAGAGAATTTCAGATTTATGAGTAGCACTATTACCCTTGCTCTATTGAATTAATAGCAGATGCCCCTGAATTTGGTGTGTTTATATAGTATTTGTTACTTTTGATTAAATACAGCGCAGTCCTTGTGACATGTACAGTACTTACATTTGAGTGTTACCAAGCAACATCACATGATTTTTATATCTGTGATAGTCACAAGGGACTGTGAGGTGCTGGCTCAAAAGCTAAGTTGCTGCTGCTGTACTGGAAAATAAAAAAAAGAGGAACTGTTCCAGTTTTGCCATGCTGGCTCAAATTCAGTCGGCCTGGTCTGATCTGGCCTCCCTCGTCCAGCACCAGCTGAGAGCTGCAGAGGAAAACTGAAACAAATAAACTAACAAAATCTGAGAGATATGTAGGCAATTTACAATATGATTTACAAGATCAGAGCGCTCTTTGCTGGCTTACAGGGATGGCCTGGGGCAGACAACTGTCATTACCTTTATTAAACTTTTAGGATAGCAGACTGAAAGGAGTTCATATGAGATGTATGGCAGTTTGGGGGGGGTTAACATAACCCTGGAAGGGGATGTGGCATTCCTGTCCTTGGCAGAGGAGGTGAGGGAAGGCTGGGAAAGGCCCGCTTGGGCAGCATCCAGCTCCTACCACTGGAAGACGTCAGGGAAGCTGACGGAGGCTGCTCCTGCCCCAGCTTGGCACGTACCTGTCACTGAGGGCACGCTGCTCTCAGAGAGGCGATTCTCCCAGCTAGCATTAGCACTTTCA
The DNA here is from genome assembly GCA_013400535.1 of Scopus umbretta. Taxonomy (NCBI): domain Eukaryota; kingdom Metazoa; phylum Chordata; class Aves; order Pelecaniformes; family Scopidae; genus Scopus; species Scopus umbretta. The sequence continues at coordinate 112,981 of VZTL01055848.1, read as the reverse complement.
TGATGAAGGGAAAATGTTCCAACTGATGAGCAGAGGACTTCAGTGTACCATCAGAATTGCTACTATTGCTGGTCTCACAAAAGGACCAGATGAAAGCTATTCCTAAGATGACTTGCGTTGCTCATCCTGGACATGCAGAAGGATGAAGGATGAGATCTAGGATAGCACTTTGGTACCTTCTCCTCCCATCAGGTGCATAGGCTGTAATGAGTGATTGGAAAAACCCAGCTATGCCCCTGAGATCTGCCCTTCTGCTGAGTGCCCTAATGACAAGCTAATTTCTCATGGGCTCCTGGTTGTGAAGGGTGCCCTGCTAAGGTGGTTACAGCCAAGCAATTTGATCTGTCTTGAGAAGAGCTCTCAATTCATCCCCCCTTCCAGCTTAGGAGCACCCAGAATTCACATCCCTTTGATCCCCCCAACCCAATCCTCCAGATCCCCCCACATGTCTTACAAAATCTCCCACCATATATGCTGGACCAGCAAAAGCACCATGTTAGAGGCACTGATATTTCATGTAAGATCTTTGGGTGGAGGATGCCCAAAGCAGGGTACATTGGCTTAGTCCAGAAAGGGGTCTGATTATGGGTTTCAACACTTGAATAATTTTGTCAAAGGAACCAGTTCTGTGATTACATTCATTGCTGACTCCACCCAGAGTGTTCAGTGCCTGGCAGGATGAACTCTACACATTTGTTACAAGCACCTCAGCAACCCAAAGACAGAGCCTGCCTCTGAACATTTAAGAAGAGAGTCTGAACCATCAGGAACTCAGCATTGTCCTCTGAGCCATAGTTCCCATGAGTTGCTCAGAAATGATCCAGAGCCAAGCAGAGTGCAGAGATCTTCAGTCAGCATTTCTGGAGCATCTGCAAGAATCAGCAGGCTCTCATAAAATCCTTGTGAAGATGAAGACACAGTCCCACAAGGCCTTTCATCACAATTTCCGTCCCAAAGACAGCAGACTCCATCCTTTACATCAGCAGTGGACAAACTCCTTCTGAACATGAAGTAAAGGTTGGGGTTTTCCCCAGAATATTTGAAACTCCTCTAAGTTGTCTGTATGCTGGTGCTGATAGTGTGATTTTACAAACGGCCTCTACTGCTGTAAAGATAAGCCAGGCTCTGGATTAACTCCTGCACCTTCTTCTTGCTGCACCTTCTAACCCAGCAAACCAACTCCAGCTCTCTCAACCTCCAAAATAGGAAGTGTCAAGCACTGTTTTCTGTTCTGGCAAGATTTTAGGAGTCCTCTAGACAACAGGAGTGTCTTCTATAAGGACATACATATTCCAACATTTTCTGAGTTCCTAGTGGTTTTCTAGGTATTTTTATCAGGTCTCTCAACAGTGTGTGGAGGTTTATAGCAAATAAGCAGCTTATTTTAACAGAATGCCTTCATTTATTTTTTTTTTCCTCTTTCTTCACCATTAAAGCATCTTGGACACAGAGCTATGAAGAAATGTAATAAGCCTCAGATCAAGATGTGAAAGAAAAAAAGAAAGGAAACTATAACATATAAACAAAACCAGTATATTCAAAGGCACGTGTTTACCTACTGTAAATCCAGGTGACCCCATTTTGCCCAGTAAATGTATATGTGTAGCAATGAACAGCCACACGCAGAGAAACACACACAGACACTGCAGAAGAACTCACATCAAGCCACTAGTGCCTGCATTTTTCTCTATATGATAATCATTTAATACCAATAGTTAGAGGTTTCCAGCAGAGCCGAATGACACAGTCCATGCTGAGTCGGGAAGACTGGGAAATGTCTATATGAACAACTTTCATCCATTAATGCTACAGATGCAGCATTGAAAGTGTACAAGTGTGTGCAAATAACATCTGGTTCTCAACACCATTACATCAAGTGACACCATCCAGTGATTAGTCCAAGTGTTAATCCCTCCTCTAGCAGAAATCAGAAAACACCTGGGATGAGAGAAATCCTGTAGGAACAACAAATGGAAAAAACCTTTAACTTCAAAATGTGTTTTAGGGCAAGATTTTCAAACGTACCTAATGGCAGAAGCAAGTACCAACCACAGAATTTAAAACACCTAGCACGTAAGTTTGTAGGAGGTAGGCGCCAGCTCTGGGACTTGTGCATATGAAGACAAATCATGCCTTGAAGAGTGTCCATTGAGGTGGACAGGATGAGGAGAGGGAGCGGGGGGCAGATAGGTGGCTAATGCAGGAGCTGCCAGCTCACAGCCCACAGCAGAGGTCCAGGTGGTAAGAACAATTTCTCTGGCTTACACTTGTACAAGATGCTTTCCAGTCACAAGCCTGATCTTCACAGGTACTCCCATGAGCTGCCTGGAAGTGCTCTACCCTGACAGGTGCCTGGGACAGAGGAATACCAGGGCGGAGCAGGGTATGGGCTTCACAGGACCCGCCAGACATGAAGCCAGGCCTGGGAATGAAGGGACACAGAAGGGACAAAACCAAACCTCCTCTTTGGCTGGGTTTCATTTTCTTGTCAGGACAAAGTCCTGGTAGAGAAATGTTTTGTTCAGCACAAAACACTGAAGGATGTATTGCTCCAGCCGCTGTGTGACAGCTGTAATCACAGTTGACATGTTATGACGCCAGCATGCAGTCTGTATTGCCGTTTTCACCATGGGCTTCAGCTCTTAGACTTGTACCTGAGAAATAGTTAGATTTGCCCCAGGTTTCCTCCTTTTTTGGCTTGTGCTAATTCATATGTGGTTGCCATGCCTCAAGAGCACAGAAACCTGGCCACTTTCTGTGGTGCTTTCCCATCATACTTCCCCATCATCTGCTATCAATCCCTGATCTGGATGAGGCATGTCAAAGGGTACATACCTGTCTTTTCCTTTTAGTACTTGGTTTGGGCCTGTTATCTGTGAATCTGCCTAATTCCTACTTGAATCTGCTCTGGTTAAGTAGCTCTGCAACCTCCTGGGGCAACATAGTTGAAAAACGCACTACCTACTTATAAAGTACTTTTTGTTTTGAAAAAATCTTGATAATTAGAATCAAAACCAAGATCTGTTTTAAGCCAATTTTCTACTAGTTTCAATGAGTGCTTGTGGAATTTAACTAATAAATTATTCTTATCTGCTGTCTTTGTGATACTATACCCTGACTGTATCTCCTCACAGCTGCCTTCTCTCCAAATTGAATAGTCCCAACCTGTTGGCCTCTCTTGACTGTTTTAGTTGCCCTTCCCTATACTTCTCCTAACTCTGTCATGTCCTTCTTCAGATGCAGAGACCAGAACTGCAGATGTTTTTCACAATATGGATGCACCAAGGTTTCTATAGTGGCAAAATGTACATAGNGTGGTGCTCAGTTGCCAACAGAGGCTAAGCCACAACAAGTGGCAAAATGGTGTCTTTTTCTCAATACTCTTCCTGAGAAGTAGTAGTGCTTTGAGAGTAGTAGTATCCTTCCAATTTGGGGGGGGTTTTACGGTACTACTAAACATTGAGCCAATGATTTCTGAGAACTGCCCATGAGGACTCCCAAGTTCTCTTGCCCATCTTGTAACCACCATTTCCAAGTCCAGCATTATACATACACATTGGAACTATTTCTCCTTGGGTATGTTACCTCAAATTTACATATATCAAAGCTCTTCTGTCACCTTTTAGTTACCCCAATTTTGTCAAGCCTTTCTAGAATTTTTCACCATCAACTTTTCATTTCACTCAAAAGAATTCCATATCATCTGCAAACTTGGACATTTCACTGCACATTTCTTTCACTAAGTCACAGATGAAGATGCAGAATAAAACTTGTCCCAGCAGTGATCCCTGGGGGACCCTACTGCTGGCTCTTCTCCATCTTGGAAAGTGACCATTAAGACTTATAGTTTGCTTCCAATCCTTCAACCAGCCTTCAGTCCAAAAAAGAACCTTTCTCCAGTCCCATAGCAACATAACTTCTTTCAGAACCATTGGTGTGAAACTTTATCAGAAGCTTTTTGCAAATCCACATTTGGTATACCCAAGTATAAGTGCATGCTTTGCCCACATGCTTCCTACCACCCTTCCAGAACACCATCAGGTGTTTACCTCTTCACAGAGGCTCTGTTGAGTTTCTCCCAAAAGATCATGCTAACCCATTTGTTCAATGATCCTGTTCTGCATTAGAGTTTGCCACCTTACCAGGGCTAGAAGTCAGAGTCACTGACTGATCATCACCTTTTTGGAGCCCTTTTGAGTATAGAAGTTTCACTGGAAATCCACAAGATATCTGGCACAGTGGCTGTTTGCAATGACAACTCACACACTTTGGCCCACGGCTCCCTAATTTTGTCTAGGAGTTCTTCAGCACTCCCAAATCTTCAGCACTCCCAAATCTTCAGCACTCCCAAATGACTTGTTAGCATGTAGCTTACTTGTTTAGACTCCTACACCCTGTATCTTCATCTGAACCTGATGTAGCTCTTCTGACTTATTTGCCAGAGAATCTGCCCAAGGTCTTCCATGGTGAAGACTGATGCAAAGAATTCACTGATCTTTGCTACTCTGGCTTCATCACCTGTGAGTGTCCCTTTTACATATTGGTCACCAAGTGGTCCTACCAGTTTCCTTACTATATTCCTGCTTTTGAGCTACTTTAAAGAGGCTTTTGTTATCCCCCTTTGCAAGGCACACTTCAATTCTTCTGTAGCTCTCTTATTTTTCTGTTTATACTTGACCTGCTATGTTTTATGGCTGCTCTGTTCCCTCATTTGAGTAATCTTTCCCTGCTGTAAATTCTAGACTTTTCCCTTTCATATTCTTCTTACTGTTTCTGTTGAGCCACACACATTTTTTCTTGGAAGGCTTTATTATCTTTTTGCATGAAGATGTATGCTGGTGGGTTTAGGGGTGCAGACAGCAGGCAGAATGGACAGGACATTTTTAATAACCATGTTACCTTCTAGAGGCTCCACACCTTCTATATTCTCATGCTATATCTTCACTGAGCAGTGTTACACTTCCACATACTCAGTCCTACTCCCTGACTCACATGCAAAGCAGTACACTTGCACGTGAAGCCCTGCCAAAGTAGTTGGGACTGTTGCTGCCCAGGCAAACGGAGACAGGCACAGTTGCTTGAATGCTTCCACCTGAAACCTGTGAAATTCCAAGAGTTTTTGTTTTTCTTTCCTAAAATGTGCTTTTGCATCTGTTTCAGGCACACGTACAGTAAAAACAATTACAAATCTTACAAACCAGACCACTGAAAAATTATAAAGACTAGAAGATGAGTTATTGCATTATCCCTTGGCCCCCCTCAACACTTTGTACTAGGAAGATGACATCACTGGTCAAAAGAAAAATTGATTCTCCAGATGTGTGAATGATATTGAGGGTTTTTTTCTTCTCATTAATATTCTTTAGCTGTATCACTTTGCCTATTGCAAATATGCACATGTAATAAAACACATGTGATGATGTATGCTTATAGTTTTAACATTCTAAGGATTTTTTTTACTGCATTTTAGAAATACAATTACTGTGCTTGATTTGTTGCTGTGTCTAAGATTAGAAAAGAATCGCTGGAAAAGGTTGCTGTAACAGGGAAGACATTTTGAGAAACTGCATTCAAAAATATGTATGGTTTACCGGAGAGTTTCAGTGAGGAATCTGATTAGTTCATTATTTATTTTATGTTTTTAAAGGTGAATTAATTCAAAGTATTTAGACAGTGTTTTGTGTCCCAGAGGTCTTGTTAGGACTTAATATGGTTTTCTTATTTGCTGGAATAGTTCTAAAGAAATAAGTGATATATCACAATCATTAGTGAAGGAATGCTGGATGATATAAACAAAGAATTATCAGGAAAACTGGACTGGTGTTACTTGTCTAATAAATTATTTTTTGGCAAACGTTTCTTAAACATTAATTTTAATGTCTACAGCCCCTGTTTTTTCTTCCTAGTTATACAGTTTTATGACTATACCCTCAACAATAATCCCTATTGATTGTCACCCACAATTGTTTGCCTCCAGTCCCTAACCTGTCAAAACTAAGCCTGTGCCTGGATGTAGGAGGAATAAGGGAAAAAGCCAGACCACTTTGTGAAAAGATGTACAAAGAAACAGCCATGTCTTTTTACCCCTGACAGAGTGCTAAGTTGTAAGAGTTGTAAGAGAATGTTGTTCACTTTAATACCCAGAAGCAAGGTCCAGTGGACCTAACTTGAGCCATGTCACTCAGTTGTCAGCTAGTGATGCTCCCTTGGAAGTCAGTCGGGAGGAACAGGCATGAGCCTACAAAACAGGGAGGTTGAGTCACCTTCCAAAGGTGCCAATTCCTGTCCCATGACTGCAAAGGGAGCTCATATAATGAACTTTGGATCCAGTCAACTCTCAGACTTCTAGATTTACTTGAAATGAATGCCACCCAAAAGCTATCTGCAGTGCACATACACGCACTGGCCACAGTTTGCATCATGAGGAAAGAATCATATGCCACAGAGATGACAGAATTACCCAAAACCCATGCATCACAGAGTGTAGTGCATGGCTGCTTTTTTGTATCCCATGGTAGTGTCCTGGCAGGTGGTGAGATGGATATACGCAGGTGGGCCTCTGGAAAAGTACAGAGCTGCCCCTAGTCACATCTGGCCTTAACAAATAGGTTCAGTATGAATAACACATGGACTGTGCAAAGGAGCTGGGGGACAAGTCCAGCATCCTCCACATAAAGCCCATAAGCAAAGGCCATACATGGTGTCAGATGCCTGAGTTTTCCTTTCCCATTTTAGTTTTTTTCCTCAGATGTTGTAAAGTTCTGAAAGCTGCCAGCTGGAGTATGCCAAAAAATCCTAATTTTGTTCAAAGAAAATGTCTTTATTTGTGCCAAGAAAACTGCATTTTCAGCAGCACTGAAGAACTTGGCCTTGGGACCAAATTATGAGAATACCTTCTTCTTCTTCTTATCACATCTGTCCAAGTTCTAGCAAATAATTTCAGGGATCCAAATGTTTGGATGTTCAAGGATGAGTGATATAGAAATGCTAATTAGTACATACATTCAAAACAATTCTTTTCAGCCCTCTTTGAAATTGCAGCAGAATTATTTTCTTTCCAAAGACAACTCTGGATCACATTTTTTTGTTATAACATATAGCATAAAAAAACCTGTATACTTAAGAAGTTAATCAGGCTTAGTTGTACAAAACTTATAGACTTTTAAAAGGATTGCTATAAAGATATTGTTTAGCGTTTGAATGAAAGATAAATATCTTGTTGATCTGCTTATCTTCTTGAAGTAAAGGCATTCTTAAAACTTTTGCTAACCAGTGGGTTTCATAGTAATGCAGCCAGCCCATGTATGTCAGTTGTAATCTACACTCAATGCCCTTTTGTTTAATCAAGCTCCATTCTGATTCCCCAGGATGCTCGAGAGGCTCAAGCTTCTGTTGAGACTGTGCTTAAGACCCTAAGCAGTATCTGCCTCCATGCACAATTGATATGCACAGGCACAGAGTGCTTCTACATCACAAACACAATAAAATCAGATTTTGTGTTGCATAAGCACTCATACTGGACTACAGGGCATCAGTAACTCCCTGTGGCAAAACCAGTGGATTAGACTTGTTGCACTTTTTGACAAACTTTGGCCTCCCAGTTAAAGGATATTGCAAAACTTCAGAAGGTCCATTTAAGGGCTGCCAAGATGATCAAGGGAGCTAGAGCTCATGGCCTACAAAGAAAGATTGTGGACTTTGGGCTTGCTTTACCTGGTAGAGGGGAGGCTAAGAGAGGGACGTAATAGCAGCCTACAACTACTTGAAGGTGCAGTTGCAAAGAGGATGAACAAACTTTTCTTGGTAGTGGCTGGTGTCTAACAAGGAATAAGGCCACAGATACTAACTCAGCAAGTTGAGGCTGAGCATTAGGAAAAACTTGTCCACCTAGAGGGTAGCGCAAAACTGGAACCAGATATTGGGAGACTGGGAATCGCCATCTTTGGAGGTTTACCAGACTTTGCTAGACAAAGCCACAGTTGACTTCATCTAGTGTTGTTGATTGCACCACTTTGAGTGGGAGGCTGGAGTGGAGACCTCCTGGGGTCTCTTCCTACCAGTATGTCTATGAACTTGTGAAATTAATTACACAACCTGTGTGCAACAGATCTGATGCTATTAGATCTCCTTACAGCCATGGGGTCTTAGAATCAAGGCTGCAGGGTGTCAGTGCTCTGTTTGCAGCTGGGGCTGTCTAGCCTGTCTTTGTCCCTTTTTTAACCTTCTTTGGGTTGCAAGGGCCATCACTCAAATCACTATTGAGATTAGCATTCAATCCTTACCTCCCATGAGCATCTTTGGCAGCATAGGAAAGGTGTGTATGAGTTTACATATGGGTGAGCTCATGACAAGGATCTGCTGTAATCTCCTGGCAGTTGCTGGCCCCACTGCCAGGAAGATCTGTCTGTCCCCACTGCTCTTCCACTGCCTGTCTCACAAAGAATACCTTTGGGATGGGGTGTCAGGTTGTGATTTTAGTCTTGCATTGGAGAGGGCTTGCTATTGTGGAATTTGAACCGTACACAGAAACCACTTGCTGTACGTACTCCATAATTTGGTTATACTTGCCAGAGCAGCTTCAGTTCACATGAGTTCTCCAGGGAACTTCGAGCCTGAAGCAAATTAGGGCAATAGTTGTATATTTCTCAAGATTTTCTAGCCATATCTGCTAGTTAGTAAGCATGCTGTCATCTGGAAGCTTGCAGGATTTACGAATGTACATTATCTCCATTAACATCAGTGAGAACAATGACCATAAATCCCTTCACACAATTAATGTACCACAGTGTGCTATCTGCAGTTCAGCATGTCCAGCAGAACAGTGAAGGAAGATGAAGACTAGAAGCATTGTTTTCCACTCATCACTGGCAAATTACTATAAATAACTTCCCTTACAGCAACAACAAAAAAAGCAGTTGATTAAGTGTTTGCCTGGAGACATATATACAGTCTGAATATTATAGCTTAATTGTCTCAGAAATGTGGTAAGTCAAAAGTATTGTCTCAACTACAGCTGTTATGAGATTTTCGTTTCTTACAATAAAGATTTTTACAAGTTTGAGTTATTTTCTCTAATATGTTTTGAAAGCTTTGAACAAAATATGAAAAGAGAAGTAAAAATCTCTTTCAGCATTTTAAGTTGATTGTATTTGTTTTACACAGAGGGCTGGAATCCTGACTACATTCCAGTTAAATATTTAACTTCTGCCTACTTAAAATTGACTCTAGAGACAGACTCAATGAATGTATCTGTCTTCCTTTCCTGATCTGAGATGTTGCGGTGCCCAGTGCTGCGACCATCTCACAAGCAGCTGCATTTCCCTCTGACTGCAAAACTGGTCCATGAACAACTCACACATAACTTGTCAGAAACACAGGAGGGATGAAACAGGCTCTTGTTTTGATAGACAGCGCAGAGAGCAACAGATGCAATTAAAAATATCCTCAGATTTGCTGTTTCAAGGCCTTATTTTCGGTTGTTGATGACTTTGTCCAACTTTTTCACCCAGTTTGAATGTTTCTGTCCTTGGTATCTCTCTCAGGTTGATTTTCTTTGGAAACTTCAAGCCAAAACATGATTTTTAAAAAGAGGCTAAGGAACTTCCCCTCCACCCATATTAAAATGTTTCACTTCGGAGCTTTAGCACTACCCTATCCTCAAGCAGGTACCCCTGAAGTTTGGAAAGGGGGTTGCCCTGTGCTGATACTAAAAAAACACCCACAATTGCTGAAGTCTGGATGGGTCTTAAAATGACCGTTCGCTCTGGCAGAATTTGGCAGCTAAATTCCCCCAAAGCTCCAGATTTGCCGTAAGCTTAAGCAGGGGTTCCCAGGTTGAGCAGGACATCCTCTGCGATCACCCCAGCACCCACCACAGGCCACTCTTCCACGGGTGCTGCTCAAATACAGGGGGGAGAATGAGACCGTCCAGCTGCCCAGGTCCCCACACTGTGGTTCTGCTGTAAAACCCAGGGTGAAACCTGGGGGTCCTCTCCTTCCAGCACCTGAGCTCCTCCTGCAGGGAGGTCAGCAGCAGATCCCAACCTCCTGCCTCTAACACACACAGCTTCACTCAGCTGGTGAACTGTGCAAGACGCCACGCCACAGGAGGGAATTTCTGCTCCTCCTGGTTTTGTAAAAATATACAAAATTAAGCAGGGGTTAAAATCATAGAGTCACAGATTCTATTTTATTTAGCTTATTTTTATTTAATGTAAGTCAATACCGTAATATTGTACAGGCAGAGAAGATGGGTGCAGATTGCTCAAATAACTTTTATGCTGATGTTTCCTAAATTCCCAGTGTTTAACCTTGCAATCTGACTTCCTTTTTAACATCACTCCTGGTACATGATTATTTAAGGAACATGATCATGATAACAAAATAAGTGTCCATAGTGATGGGAGCATTTTAATCCTGGGCTCTCTTTTTTTGCATGCGTTGGAGCATGTAAAAATGGAGAGCACATCAACCATGAGACTTTTCTTCTGGCACTCCCCATCTGTCACACAGTCACTGAAGAAAAAGAAATGTTGGAGGCCCATCCACAGTGTAGAATCTTTGAGAGGCACCATCTGAGAGCCCAGGGGAATACTAGAGACATAACCAACTGAAGGCAAGAGAGCAATATCCTGTTTTGTCTCTTGATACCTCTACCCTGCATGCATCCTCTAGCAGAAACCTTAGCATTTCCTCTATGCATCACAAGGATAAACATGTAGTCTACTGCTGGCTTTCCCCATGACGTTACTCAGCAATAACAGTGAAAGCAGTGCATTAGCAAACCTGAAGCAAAAGTACAGCTGTGTGACCAACTGACGGTTTGATTTAGTAAATTAAATGGGAGGAAAAAAAGTCCTGTAAAAGCTAAGATGCTATTAAAAAAAAAAAAATCAGCATAAACCCATTTGATTTGAATGAAGCATTTTGTTTGACTTGAAACACGTTGCTTCATTTTGGTTTGGGTCATTTTTAATCAAGGTAGAGACGCTGACCCTGTAGGGTAATGAGGAGATGGAAGGGGGCTGGGTGCAGCATTAGCCTCAAATTCAAACCTCATCCCTAGGGCTGTGTTCAGAGTGGGGTCTGGCTTACTGCCTTCCCTGAGGAGTTTAAGAAATTCTGCAAGGGGTTTTTCTCTTTCCCCTCTTGAAAACCTTCCACTTTGTGTATAAAATACTCAAATATTTGTTGGATTTTCCAGATCCCTGACTTCCCAGGTGAGTACTCTGAACACGAGGCTGTCTCCCAAGCAGTGGGTATGTTGTGGTTTAACCCCAATCGGCAACCAAGCACCACCCAGCCGCTCACTCACCCTCCCCCTGCTGCGGTGGGATGGAGGAGAGAACCAAAAAAAAACCCCTAAAACCCATGGGTTGACATAAAGGCAGTTTAATAGGACAGCAGAGAAAGAGAAAATAATAAAAATAATAATGATGATAAAAGAATACACAAAACAAGTGATGCACAATGCAATTGCTCACCACCCGCTGACCGATGCCCAGCCTGTCCCTGAGCAGCGATCACTGCCCCCCCAGCCAACTCCCCCCAGTTTCTATACTGAGCGTGACGCCGTATGGTATGGAATAGCCCTGTGGGCAGTTTGGGTCAGCTGTCCTGGCTGTGCCCCCTCCCAGCTTCTCATGCCCCTGGCAGAGCATGGGAAGCTGAAAAGTCCTTGACTAGTGTAAGCACTACTGAGCAACAACTAAACCATCAGTGTGTTATCAGCATTGTTCTCATACTAAGTCCAAAACACAGCACTATAGCAGCTACTGGGAAGAAAATGAACTCCAAATTAAGCTGAAACCAGGACAGGGTATTTAGTAGTGTGATACCATATTGACTCAACTCTCAGAATAGCATAGCTTTGTCCAGTATCTGAGAGACTAAAATACTTTTTTGAAATGTTGGAGTCATTGGTTGAGAATCTAGCTCCAGAGGGGGCATAAAAAGGACATTTTGGTCACACCTAGCTAAAGGCTAAGGATCAGTCTCTCCTGGGAGGTTTGCACATGGGGGGCTGGGTGTCCTTTCAAGACCTGCACTAGTTGAACCTACTCCTGGAGAGAATTTAGTAGCACTTGTCTAGGCATGCCCTACAGACCACGGTAAGGCAGTCTAATGATACTAAATCCCTCTTACTGACAGCAAAGGGATGGATGGACTTATACCCCCCAAAAATGAAATAAACCCAGAGTGAATCAGATACAAAGGCTACCTGCAAATTCAAAACAGAGTATGGGATACCTGTCCCAAGAGGCAGGCATTTGAGGGTAACTCTTAGGTCCCCAAAGCATCTATATACTGCAGTGAAGCTTTTTGACTTCGGTCCATGGGTGCCAGCTGGCTGAAGGTACGACACCCTCTGTAGTCACCGGGATGTTACTGCTTACAGTAAGGAGGGAGGACATGGCTTGTGTTTGTACCAGGGACACTGTCGTCGTCATTGGCTGGTGTGCTGGCATGGAGGGGATTAGGCTAGCATGTGAGCTGTCATGCCAGAGGGGTGGACATGGGAAGTAGGTGCTGTTTCCACACAGGGGCTGGAAACACCAGCAAAAGGGTAGAGGGTATGAAGCTGTTAACTTTAGATGCAAAGCTAAATCCAATGAGGGCAATGACCTAGAGATATGAGAAAGTTACACCGACAGTAACAGTCATTTTGGTCAATGTACCTTAGCACCACAAGGTTCTCTGTCAGGCACAGTCCTTCACCAGGACTGAGTCTAACCTGTCAAGGGGATTGCTTGCTGCAATCCCCTATGTCCTGGTTTCAGCTGGGATAGAGTTAATTTTCTTCCTAGTAGCTGGTATAGTGCTGTGTGGTGCTTAGTTGCCAACTGAGATTAAACTATGACACCCTACTACTAGAGAGCTCCATCATATAATAATATGGCCATGCTTGTGTTGCTGCCTTGCTTTCAATAACCAAACCATCTCAATCATCATTATCTGAGGCAGCTCTGCACAGTATTTTGCTGCTGCCTGGAGATGTATCCAAATTCCACTTAAGTCCTACTGTAGATACCTGACTGCTATATCATTGAGTTAACCTTATATCTATAGGCAGCCTTTAGACAGTAAGGCAGCCAGGCAGTAATGATTTAATAAGCTTTTTAATGTATGGATAAAAATGCCTCCAAAGACTGCATATGCTTGTTATTTTGCTGAGACTAAACTTAATTTTCAGCTCCAGAATAAGGGATTTGTTTAAATTAAAGAGCTCTGGTCTTTCCGGTTTGTGATTGTTTCCTTCTAAGTTACAAGCCAAGTGAGTATTAAATGAGCCCAGTGTGGGGAGAAGAGGAAAAAGTGAAAATGTAATTTATTTACACAGTGAATGCTCCACACAAGGTTCATAATAACAAAGCATATTATGAAAAGTGAATTAAAACCCAATTACTTCCAGGTTCAGGGAGTCTGATGAGCTAATTAAGCAATGTTTTTTTTTCAAATCTAGTCCCTGAAGTCTCCAGAGAAGGCGGGATAGCTGAAGGACACACTTTGAGACCACCTGCTCACTGGTTCATTCCCCTTCACAGTGCAGCTCTGCAGCCTGAGTGGCACAAAAGCAGTAACAGCCACCTTCACCAAATCTCTTTGAGAACCTCCCAGGAAAGGTAAGCTGCCTTGCAATGATCTGGTGTGTCTTGCGGTGATCTGGTGTGTGCTATCACTGTCCACAGGATGAGGCCAGAGCTGCTCAGCTTTGTGTCATAGGCTTTCTGTATTTGACAAGCAATGGCAGGTCCCCTTCACCTCCTTGGTCAGAGGCTCATAGCAGAAGGAGGATCTATTTTGACATTCCTGGTGACTGGGATGTGCATTGGTATGCCAAGAGTGAAGTCAGATAACCAGAGACAGCTTGCAGCATTACAGCAATGCAAGCAGTTATCTGCAGCAAGTGAAATCCTGACAATTCTTACAATCTGTAAGTTTCTGCTGAATAATATTTGGTGTCTCCTTACTAAAAAGATTGTTAGAAAATCCTGCTGACTTCCAACAATGCCTACCACAGGGACAAGGTCCTCTGGCAGCACAGACTGGGACAATTCCCAGGCAAACTTGACCCCAGAACTTCAGAAGTGCCAAGTTTTGGGCACTATGTTACTTTATCTGAGACTGTCCCTACCTGTACCCAACGTTGTAAATTTCTTAATAAAGTGTGTATATCCAGCCTCATGTTTTTCCTAATCCATATGTCAGATCCTGAGCTACTTAGATTTCTTTGCTTAAGTCTTGTACTCTGTCAGTTCCAAGCACATGGCAGGAAAAGCCCAGGACTTATAAAAACAGTGCCTTCAGCTTAGTCCTCTTTCATTGTTTTTTCCAAGTATTTTATTATAAAATCTTCCCTTTTTGGTGGATCAAACAACTTAAATCCTAACTTCATAATTTCTTCAAAATATTGCTCTGATTTCATCCATGAGCCTTTTGCATCAAGGGATATACTGTGCTTCATGATTTCGGCCAAATTCACACCTATTTTCCAAACCTGTAACAAAAAATAAATTCCCTAAATTAATTGAAGTAGGTCCTGCTATGGGATGACTTCAGATGGAGGGAAAATTTCAGGATTTGGTCCATTTTCAAGTGATCTTTGGCAATACTTCAGGAAACAATTACCAATAAATTGCAGTAGATTCTGTGTTTCACAGAAATGTAATTTTGAGACTTTCAATGTACAAAAAAGAGTTTTGATCATTATGCAGATCTATCTTTAGCCTGAAAACATGGGAAAGCCACAGTTTCCTTGTGCACAAAATGTATCCAGCAGTCAGAGGAGAGTTTGTGAACTGAGAGCATCCCGTGGTCTTCTGAATCAAAACCAACTACAATCAGCTCTATCACAATCAGAAACATTTATAAAGGTCAAGATACTCTGACTTTTGCCTCTGTGCCTTCCTTAGGCTACTATCAAGACTAGTACAATTGTTGTTTCAAAGCTCTGTAATTCTTGTTTGTACTTTAAAACCAAGAAACATTCCTTAAGTGATAGGGCAATATAACAGTAATTTTCAAACTTCACATAACACATAGTAACATATTGGTATTTCTATGAATCATGGGCCAAGTATGCTTCCAAACAGAGAATGATTTTATATTCCAATGGGTACACTATTCATTCTGTAGTGTGTCAAAAGTAATTGCTCTCTAAGCTCCAAAGCACTCTAACACACTCTCTCAAACCACGTTCAAAATGGAATCTCAGAAATTACCATGAATGTAACTGTTTCAAGAAAAATTAGTCTCCAGCTACCCAAGCTCTTCAGATTGCAAATCTAACCTCATTCTAATACAATTAAATTGATTTTCTTTCATACAGACTTCTAGGGAAGGAGCTGGTATGTCCATGGTTGGATATACTCAATTCAATAAATGTAAATATGAAAAGAATTTTTATGCAAAGCTTGTGTTGGCTTGTCATACTGGTGGATTAAAAACTAGCAGTTGCACCAGTTTCCTCTTTCAGAAACTGAGGTATTTTCTCAGTTTAGATGTGATTTTACAGTCTTGTAAGATGCTAAAAAATAAAAGGAACTGTTACATCCTTTTCTATCATAACATGGAACTCCCAGTGGAAAATAATCTCTCCTGCCTATACTTTGGTATTAGGAAAAAATAGGAAGATAATTCAGGCTGAGTTCAAATACAAAAAAAAATCTTCTAAAGCTGCAAATCTTCTCCTAAACACCTCTGGTTTTATTCATTCTCAGTGTTGCCCCAGAAACCCACCAAACAGCTTTTTTTTCATGAGCTTTCCTGTAATTTCTGCTCTTGGACTGAAAATGAAGGAGAAAATTAAAAAAAAAAAAGCTTTTCTTCTAGTTCTCTACTAGAACTCCTTATACTAAACTGAACTTCAGCTCTGTCTTTGTAATATGCCACAGGGGAAAAAAAAAAAAAAAAAA
>VZTL01055848.1:50170-97041 GCA_013400535.1 Scopus umbretta | reverse complement strand
AAAAAAAAAAAACACACCCAACATTTCGGCTTTCTTGTATGTATTCCAAAAACAGCAAGGAAATGAAAGGAAATATAGAAAATCAGCCCCACCTCCCTGTTTTGCAAAAAGAAGTCAGTGGCCCTCAGGGTTTTTTTAGAGATAATTTGGATCTGTTCCTACTTATTTCTTTTACATAATATCTAGAGGATGCACATTTAAAAAGCTCAGAGGGCCTGCACCTACACAACATAGGGAACAGTGCCTTCATCTGTAACTTCTAAGAGGAGAAGACTGGCTCAGTGGAAGAGGGAAGAGCAGTGGATGTTGTTTATCTTGACTTCAGCAAGGCATTCAGTGCTGTCTCCCATAACATCTTTGTAGACAAACTGATGAATTATGGACAACACAAGTGGACTGTGAAGTGGATTGAAAACTGGCTGGCCTACTGGACTTTATGGGTAGTGATCAGAATCATGTTCAGCTGCAGGCCGGTAACTACGTATGCCAGGGATTGATACTAGGGCCCACATCATTTAACAGTTTCATTAATGACCTAGATGATGGCACAGAGTGCACCCTAAGCAAGTTAGTAGATTATATGAAACTGGGAGGAGTGATTGATGCACCAGATGGTTGTGCTGCCATTCAGAGAAACCTTGACAGGCTGGAGAAATGGGCAAGCAGGAATCTCATGAATTTCAACAAAGGGAAATGCAAAGTCCTGTACCTGGTGAAGAATAACTCCAGGCACCAGTACTGACTGGGGTCCACTGACTGGAAAGCAACTTGGCAGAGAAGGGCCTCAGGGTCCTGGTGGACCTGACAGACATGTTGTCCACCTTGTTGTGGACAGCTAGGGAGTGTTCAGCCTGGAGAAGAGAATGCTCAGGGGGATCTTATCAGTGTTAAATATCCAACAGGAGGATGTAAAGAAGATGGAGCCAAGTTCCTTTCCAGTGAACCAGTAGTGGTGAACCTCACCACTACTGACTATAATCTGAAACCACACTCCTCACACAAGTAGCTGCTTAGGCAGCTTCCAGCACAGCTTTCAGGCTCTGCATGCAGGTTTGTACCCACAGATGAGCTTTGAACTCTAGGAGGCAGAGAGGACCCTAAACCTTAATTGCTTCACCTTGCTCCTGCTCACCCAGAAAATCACTGTAGGGCAGAAAATTGAACTTGGCCTGTCTACATTACTGTACTCGATATTTTGACAGCAACATTGCACCCTTTGTTGAATCCCTTTCTTTCTAGTAAGAACAGTGTCTTTAATCCACGTCTAAAATTAGTTATACAAGTGGAAGTGAGGGGAAAAATTCATTTGAACCAATATTTATTTCAGTCTTGTACAGAACCTGCATGACAGCACTCCACTCCAGAGCTGTAGCATTTTGTCACACATTTTAAAACTCCAAACTTTTGTGAAAAAAAAAAAAGTAAAAATCATCTGCATTCTTCCTTTTTCCCCACCACATTTCAGGTGACTACCGGCTATACAGTTACTAACTGTTAAACGTCCTCCTTGTATTTCTCAGTAGACAAAAATTGTCTTCTCAACTGTTAAATAAATGTGATTTTCAGATGGCAGAAAAGATCTTTGGGGTATCTAAGGGATAAGAAAGTACTGAAAGGCAACATTTGTCCTTGTTGAACTTCATGAGATTCACATGGGCCCACTCCTTAAGCTTGTCAATGTCCCTCTGGATGGCATCCCTTCCCTCTAGCTTATCAACTGCACCACTCAGCTTGGTGTCATCTGCAGATTTGCTGAGGGTGCACTCAGTCCCACTGTCTATGTCATTGGTGAAAATATTAAATAGTATTGGTCCCAATATGGACCCTTGAGGGACTCCACCCATTCCTAGTTTCCACTTGGACATTGAGCCATTGACTGTAACTCTTTGGATGCAGTGATCTAGCCAATAGCCTACCCATCTGGCAGTCTGTCAACCCATATCTCTCCAATTTAGCAGCAAGAATGTTGGGGGGGACCATATCAAAGGCCTCAGAGAAGTCCAGGTAGATGGCATACATAGCTCTTCCCTTGTCCACTGATGCAGCCACTCCATTGTAGAAGGCCACTAGATTAGCCAGGTGACTAACCTTTTTACTAAGAGTGATTTTCCTAGTAGCAGACAAGAAGGTATTGCTTGCTTCCAGAATACAGCAGTTCTGTAATCTGGTATCTACATCTTATTTCTGCTCTGAAGAACCTCCTCAAACCTTATTTTCCCATTCAAGTCATGCAGTAACTGGCATTTAAAAGAATCAAGTATGCCCTGGACCATGCAAGAGATGCTCATTAGAAAGTCCCCTTCTTAGGAAGGGTGGCACTGTGTCTAGGAGATAGGCAAATGTCCTCTAGAGATAAGACTGAAGATTTCAAGCTAAAATTTTTATTTAGAGCCTGACCTAATTATTGATCCACAAAAGTCTACTCCAGTGTCACAACATGCTGAATCTCCTGAAGCATACAGGCTCCCCAAGCTTGCAAATGTTAGATCCTAGAGAGTTAAATCCAACACGAATGATAAATCAGCAAGGCTGTGCTAAGACTGTAAATACAACAAAACCATCAAAGTCTGAAAAAGGCTGAGCAAAATGCAAAACTTTCCCAACTGTCATGATCTTTAAAATATCTCCATTCTGTAACACTCTTGATTGGCTTTGCATTTTTGGAGAGAGTCAGCATGAAATCACATTTCATACTGAGACTAACAAGTGACAGTCCCTCCCATATTCCTGTCAGCAAGGAACAAATTGGATTAGTCTCAGCCAACGTATGGCGTTCTGAAGATGTAAACTTATGCCAATAAGAAGAAATATAACTCTCCAATTTAAACAAAGTACTGCACAAAGGAAGCCAGTGAGAGCCATACCAAACTTGAGTCATAATAGGCAGCTGCAGAACATGGGACACCAGCAGATTTACCCAACCCCTGGTGACCATTAAAAGCTTTATAAATAAGAAGGGCAAACTTGTTTTGCTGAACTTATAACTGACACATAACATCATGTGCTAGATCTTGGAAGGAAGATACTGGGGAAGAAAACACAATTTCGAGCCACCACTTTGAATCTGATCTGTAGTGACTGCAACTTGCTATGATGGGATGACCAGGCAGTAACACATGAGAAATTGTGTCATGGCTTCACTTTGTTTTTCAGATGCTACAGGCATGCAGCAGAGAAACTACCATACTGGTTACCTGTAGCTGTTATTGTGAACTGGGAAAAGAGGTAGAAACTGGAAAACTGACCCGTGCTCTCACCTTCCACAGAGGTCCAAATTGGGTTACACTGGGCAAGGAGGGGAGGAATAATGTAATCTACTCCTGCTGCTCACAGTGGACTAAGGACCCTGTTTTTCAAGTTATGAATCCAGCACCAAATACACAATTCTTCCTGCCATCCCTAATCAAGAGTAGGGTTAAGATAGATGCTACTGGGGCCAACAGTTTCTCCAGGTTCATACTAGCATAACACAGGGTACTGACACGCAACTACTTGTGTGTTACACTAGAGGGGGTTTTTTTAAGTCTTGCTACCTCCTGCTGTGTCCATGCAAACAGCAATTTTTTTCACCCCCTTATGTGTGAGCTTTATGGGAAATACATTCAGACCCTGAAGAGACTTTGTAATCTGTGGGAGCAGCCCTGGAGGATACAACAGCTGGGAGGTGTTATCTGCTGCTGGCTGCGGACCATATGCTGAGCAGAGACTATGTACACAAACACAATTCCCTCCACACATTAGTGGCTGAGAAGAAATTGAGTTATATAGAAATGAATCAAGCCTTCATAAATCTGCATGAAATCCATAATATTCATGTGCCTAGATGATATTCAAGGGGTATTATTTTGTATAAAGGCAAACAAATACCTGACAGAGCATAAATGCACAGAATGTGGTATTTTGATTCCATTCTTGCTTGTTGCAACCAACTTTTTTGATGGCAGACTGTTCTGTAATGATAATGCAGGGAGACCTAACACATTTGAGTTTGGTCAGCATTACCTATTAAGAAGCTTTCAAGACTGTTACAGTGATAGTGCTGTGCCTGTGTGAGCCAGCACGACCGCTATTATGATCTCTAGAATAGCTTGTACCCAGCATTTTACATTAGAACAATTTCCTGCGAGGCAGAGAAAATGCTGCCCAGGACATCAACAGCATCCTTAAACCTTGCAAGCAAAAAGTGCCAAAGAATGAGCTGCTAAATGAAAGAGCCTCTGTTTTTGTTTAACAAACACTAAGCTGAAAAATACATTTAGTGCAACAGCAATATCACCAGGTAGGAGGCTGGATCTACAGCACTACAGTAAATACCCCAGGCTTTTCTAGCCTTTCTTCTCCATCTGTCCTAGTGTTCCTCTGAACAGTGCGTATTTTGATATAAGAAGCTTATAGTAAAATGGGTGTGGATTAATGGTCTCCACAGATCTCCATCAGATGTTGCAATGCACTTTTCTTTAGCAAACCTGCTCTTTGTCAACAAGCATCTTCCCCTGACAGCCCAATGGTATTTTAAATCTTTGGATGCCACTCTGATATGGGTGGTAAACAATAGCCCAAAGCAATATGAGCACCTAATAATTATTAACATATAGTGTCAAAACTGATACCATCCATTTATGTATATGATAGAGAGAGGGAATAAGACAGCCAAAGAAAAGAAGGATGTCTCAGAAGTGGTGTGTTGTGGTTTGACCCTGATCGGCAACCAGGCACCACACAGCCGCTCGCTCACCCTCCCCCTGCCCCAGTGGAATGGGGGAGAGAANGTGTCCAGAGAAGGGCAACAAAACTACTGAAGGGTCTAGAGCACAAATGTTATGAGGAGTGGCTGAGGGAATTGGGGTTGTTTAGCCTGGAGAAAAGGAGGCTCAAGGGAGACCTTATCACTCTCTACAACTACCTGAAAGGAGGTTGTAGCAAGGTGGGTGTCAGTCTCTTCTCCCAAGTAGCAAATGATAGGACAAGAGGAAACAGCCTCAGGTTGTGCCAGGGGAGGTTTAGATTGGATATTAGGAAAAAATTCTTCACTGAAAGCGTTATCAAGCATTGGAACAGGCTGGAGGTATTTAGAAGACATGTAGACATGGTACTTAGAGACATGGTTTAGTGGTGGACTTGGCAGTGCTAGGTTAACAGTTGGACTTGATGATCTTAAGGGTCTTTTTCAACCTAAATGATTTTATGATTCTATGATTCTATGTTTGGAGAGAGGGCAGGGGGAAGAGAGAAAGAAGAAAAACAATTATCTGTGGATTCCCAGAATAAAGAGCAAACAGCAGCAGCCATATCCCAGCTGAGAACAAATGAGGAATTGACAGCAGTTAGTAGAGACCCACAGTACATTTTTCACCTGTTG
Organism: Scopus umbretta; assembly: GCA_013400535.1. Taxonomy (NCBI): domain Eukaryota; kingdom Metazoa; phylum Chordata; class Aves; order Pelecaniformes; family Scopidae; genus Scopus; species Scopus umbretta. Next base: position 91,682 of record VZTL01055848.1, on the reverse strand, counting down.
CTCTGGATAAAATCATACATCAAAGAAAGACATTCCAATGCTGGTTGATGAAACCTGAAATGGAAATTTCGGTAAGCCAGTTGGCATGTTATGAACTGTTATGAACTCTTCAGGTAGGATTCAGCTCACAGATTAATATGGCTAAATTTAGAAGTCTACATGTGCACTAGGTATCCCTGCTCTGCTTTGTTGTCAGTGGAGATATAATCAAGTCAGGCAAGAAGCCCAGAGAGAGATTCAGCTCACCATAAAACAGATAGGGACCTACATAGTTATCTGGACTCCACTGACTGTATTGACCAGGGGCTTGACTCTTGCCTACAGAAAAGCATCCTGAGCTGCTCTTAAGTATCCCACCTCCAGTGGCCCAGAAGACAAGGGCCTTTCACAGATCCTCTATAATACCTGCCAGCCCCATGCAGCTCTTTTGGATACCCCAGGGCACCTAAATCAGCAATAGGCATCAATGTTTAATTAACTGAACCCCATGCTGCTGGGATTTAAGGGTCAGATCCAGAATCCTGCAGACAAGAAGGTAAATAATATTTTAAAAAATGTGAAAAACTTTTGTCTTCTTACTTTTATTGTGCTGTTAGGTATGCTCCAGCCCATGTTTCTACATATCTACCTTCATGTTTTTCAAGAATTCCACAGAGCTTTAACTGAAAGAGTCCCATTAAAAGCAACTCCATATATATTAAAGCCTCACATATGACATATGGAAGAGGTTAATAACCAACACGGCATTTTTATTTCTGCTTCGTATATAGCTATATTTGTTCTGTAAATAGGAAAATGCAAATGCACTTTCATGCAAATGTAACCTTTCCACTTGTAAGAGCTGAATGAAAAAAGTGTCATCATCAGTTGGTTTTACAATAAATTTTATAGCATCTAGAAGTTGTGTAGATGGAAAGCTGAAGAGTTTTGTTCCAAAATTACCAAGGAAAGCAGAAAAATACAAAATCTATTCCTACCTTTCATCATGCAAGTTCTTTATAAATGCTGCTGGGCTTCATAGTGGTGGTGTAGAAAGCAGCTGATCTGAAAAAGATGGTGACACGTTTCTTCTGTTCCGCTCCAACAAGAAAAAGATTGACAATTAGCACCTTCTTAATGTCATTTGGAAAGCCAACACTTAAACCATGACCTATATTCCATCAAAAAACTTCAGTTATTTTCAAAGATCTCTGGGACTGTTCCAAATAACATAAATGTGCCAAAATTAATAGATGGGTTAGGCTTCTGAATTTAAATTCAGTATGATTAAATCACTGATATTTTTATTGCAACTTTCTAGTATTTTATTGTGCTTGACACACAATGGATCCTACTCTGAAAAATCTTCTTGTTAGTCAGCAGGTAACCTGAGTCCCATTAATTTTCCACAGGTAAGTAAGAGAGCAGGTGTGGTTAGCCTGGCTGTAGCCTGGCTGTGGATGGAAGGAGGAGGAGAAGGAGGAGAGAGCTAGGCTCTTAGCATCTGGTAAACTTGCAGAGTTAAGGGAGGAACACTGAAAAAAAGAGAGAAATGCATAAGTGGAAGGATATGAAAGGAAACCTGCGTATTAGCCAGTCATTTGAGTTGGTAATTCCTAGTTGGTTTTTATGCAGTGCTTACCTTACGGAAAATGTCTGTGCAAATTCATTTCAAAGCTTTGGCTGACTTGGTGCCCCATCACAGGGTATAAGAAGTGAAGAGGACTGAGAAAGAACCAGAGTAATTCAATTTTAAGTCTACATTTGAGTGGCAGGGGAAATCCAGAATAATTCAGCAGAGTAACAGCTACAGAACCTGAACAGAAGGTCAGCTTCATGATGAAATGCCAGCTATGTATGAGGTGCTTCATTGATTTTAAGGCCAGAAATAAAATTTACAGTCCAGTCTGGTTCAGAATACCACCAAACAACTTCCAACGTGAACAATTATTTACAAAGGTACAGAATTCAATTTATGTGGCCATAGAAAGATGACTGTGAGTCACCAAAATAGAGATAATAACTGAAGTTGTGTGTGCAAATTAGGTCATCAAGGATTAGTTCGAACATAGAAAAGAATGGGCTGAAGATGGAGACCAGAGAGGATTGACAGAAAGCATAAATAAACATTAAAATAATTTAGCAGCCTCTTAATCATATTTCTATTATAGTGGGGACAGTCACAATGAGATTTGTTGGCATTTGTACATTTATACTTTTGGTGAAAAATACTCTTTTGACAAAATACAGAAGTACATCATGAAGAGCAAACTATTTTATTTACTAGGGAGCCGTAACAAGATAATGCATTGTTTTTCAAATTACATGCTTACATGGAAATTGCTCTACCAAAAAGGACCAGGGGTTCACCTGGTTCAGCCACCTGCTTCTGGTATCAGGAGGAATAAAAACATGCCATGTAATGCACCCAGACTGCTGTGCAAAGCTGCATCACAGGGAGAAAATCTCAGCCTCAGCCTGATCTGGCAAACGCATTTTGCCTTCAAGCAGGAGTCCAATTCAATTTCTCCAGCACTCTTTATTCCACTTGATGTCTTACATTTTATTTAAGTTTAGACTGGAATCTTTTAAAATATCTCTTCTCATTTAATTCCTGCGCTGGTCCAGGGTGGGTTTGAGTTTGCCTCTGGAACAGAGGAGGACAAAGAAGATGGATTTTAAATCAGAAATTACTGATCAGGACTACACACCCATTGTTTGTCATGCTTTGTTGGCATTTCACTGCCTAACTCAGAAGACCACCTCCTATCATGGGATTAGACAAACCCATCACTGTTAGGACAGTTATGTGGTCTCTTATTTCAGTTCTGCAGAAGGCTGGACCTTTCTGGTAGTGGGTAGAACCTGTCTTTTTGACGCAGGTTGCTACTGTTCATGTCAGCCAGGTCCTCTAATATTTCATAAGAAGTTGCAGAAAACATTTTTTATTGTTTTTAGATTATTTTCTGCTGAAAGGTGCAGCTGGAGGTGGGGCATTTCAATGAAATATGTCCAATCCCATGAAGTCTTCAATGAAATACATCCATTCCCATGAAGTCTTTCAACAGAAAAATGGCTGCAGGTTTTGTTTAGACAAAGGCAAATGCTCCATTGTGTCCACTGTGACTTTTTTCTTCCACATGAAGTTTTGATGCATTGCAGTTTGATTAGTTTACTGTAATGAAACAGTGAGCTAATAATGGATTATACAGTACATAGCATTTAATGTCAAATAAGCTGCACTGTGTTTAATATTGAATGGCAATATTAAAGGCAAACCAAAATGAATCAAAATTATACTATTGAAATAAAATATCTTAATAGTCCCTGAACGGAAATTTTGCCAAATTTTTATTTCAGGGGGAATGCTGAAGCCCTGTTCCTTGAAAAAAAACTCAGGAACAGTAGATCTTGTGCAAATCTGCACAGAACATGAGTACAGATATGAGATGATATTCTAAGTTACAGCAGCAAAAATAGTAGTCACCAGTTCATCCTAGGGCCTTGGAGCACTGGTTATGAGCTGGACTGGGCTCTGTAGAAAACAAAACAAAACAAAAAGCCAAAGATATTAGAATCCATTAGTAGAAAAAAACACAGTTGATGGAGACAGGGTATACAAAAAAATAATAATACAGTCTCATACAGCATGATGGGAGAATTGCCCTCACTTGCCATCACCCAACAGTTGTCATAGCTACTCTTCATAACACACTGGGTCTGCATCTTTTTGTACCAAAGTAATGGTATCGATTTCCATTACATATTAGCTTTTCAGGATAAAGAATTCAGAAAGAACTAAATTTCTTCTCTGCAAACTACACAACTTTTCTCCCCTCCATTAGCAGTGCCTGGCCTGGCTTATGTGTCCTGCTGCACAACACAATGGCAAAGTACAACTGTTAACCCCTCTTCATGTGAGCCAGGTATTACCTACAGAAAAAAGCAATATCTAGAATTTGTGTTAGAAAGTAAGGACTAGATGGACCCACGAATTAAAAGTCTTTCTCAGGCAGATCTGTAGGTTTCTTTGGATGTTATCATAGAATCATAGAATCATTAAGGTTGGAAAAGACCTCTGAGGTCATCTAGTCCAACTGTCAACCAAACACCATGATGACTACTAAACCATGTCCCAAAGTGCCACATCTACACGTTTTTGGAACACCTCCAGGGATGGTGACTCCACCACCTCCCTGGGCAGTCTGTTCCAATGTTTGACCAGCTGAACTGCAGCCTGGTTTTGAGCTCCAACTCAAAAACGCTGCCACATAACCACATAACCACACTGACTTCAGAAGACAGCATTACTGGTCCTTGCCAGAAAACAGACTGAAAAATGATGTGCTGGTCCTCCACTGCTCCTGTCCCACAGTTACCTGCTTGATATTTGCCGTGTGTTCTAGTAACAGACTCCAAGAAAACTGCCAAGGTATATGTCAGCCAAGATGTAAGAAAAATGGTCTTTTGTATTTGAATCAAATGCAGCAAAATGTTACTGAGCTGTTCCTAGAAAGGATCTTCAAGCTCTCCTGGCTTTTTATGTTTTACAAAAAAGTGTGTATGTTCCTTACACAGCAATAACCCTTGAAGGTCAAATCTTCTTCCTCAGGCTTTCTACAGATGTGGACATAGAAGCTGAGGATATAGGAGGGAAATTGCCCTCTCAGCAGAGAGATGCCCTGGTGGCAAGGTTAATGCATGATGCAGTTAATCAAACAAATGAGAGCATTTCCCTGGCCAGTGTGTCCTGTGACAGTCTGCAGAACAAGAGGAGCTACAGGTGGCCACAATCAGTGCAGGGGATGTGTTGATGGGTAATAACAGCAGATTTTCATGACTGCCCTTAATCTGGGTCATGTCATGTCTTTGAGCTTCCCTAATGTGGTGGTCAGCATATTTAGAAATACAGGATTAGCAAACTTTTATATGAAAGGTTTAATTTCCCAGCTGGTGTTAACCAGGAATAAATGTCAACAGGTCACTGCAGCTCTACAGGGAGAAAGCTGGGGTGGCTGTAAAAGCACCAGGACTGCAGGCAACAAACAGCAAAATACTTAAGTTCATATAATACCTCAAACACATGATTATTCTTATTGAAGACAGTGGCCTTAGTCACTAATCTAAAGTTTGAGATGACCTCAAGGAACGTTCTTCTCTCCATCTGTGTTGGCAGAACAAAGACTTCCCCTAATGCCATTTGGTTTTAGTTTTGCTGCAAATATTCAACCATTTAATTGGACCAACCAAAGTTGCTTTCCAGTTGGGAATCTGTCCTTTACAGGAAGATACCTGCACTGCACATGGATGTCAGTCCTCTGATGCCCCATGTCACGACCCAAACTGGGCTGCCCAGGGAGGACTGTGGCGGTTCTGTGATTCCCTTGGGCTAAATTAAGGTGAAATGACACCAATTGATTAAACACTTTACTGTGTCGCGGGGCGCAGCCTGGAGAAACGACGCTAACTCAATATGAGTGATTAGTCAGAATCCGTTTATTGTCCCGAATAGCACAGTATATATAGAGTTGCAAGCATACAGGGCAGTTATTCATTGGTTATATAATTTGTTAACGCAGACAACTTTTACAATAGTTCATTTATTGCTCTTAATAGTCTAGTTATTGTTCTAATCTCTGCTCCGCTGAGAAACAGCAGTTGTTCCTGTGTCCTTCACTATTAGCTACTGATACACGGTAGTTGTTGCTATTTTCTACATTATCAGCTACCCTTTCGCAGCCGCAAGCGTTTTACATCAAGGCTGCTTGCTCCTGTGCAAAGACAGAAATAAGTCTGTCTTTGTACTAAAAGTTAAGATTGTCCAACAAATCGTGTCCTTTCTCAGCTAGATAACTTCCCACATTACTGGGGCAAAAAAACAACCTGAATTTGGAAAGCATAACGGTAGGCAACTTGAACTAGGAAAGCGCAATGATAGGCAATGTGGGTTCTAACTGAAATACTTGTAAGAGGAAAGGAGAAAGAAGAAAAGGAGAAGGAGAGAGATATCACCACTCTTGGATCCCATGATGTCGATGGTAAACGTGGCAGTCCTCTGGTGGTGGGCATGCACATGGCAATCCTCCGGTGGTGTGTGCGCTGCTCGGAGCACAGGGCCTCCAGCTGCACCAGCAGCACCAGCACTGGGTGGGGGAGGCAGGTGTGGAGTAGCAGCATGGAGTCCTCAAGGTTGTGTCTTTTATAGGCTAGTCCCTGCCTCTAGTCTCACCCCGCTGAGGACCCACACGGTCCTTGTTCCAGAATGTTCATCTTCTGCGCAGGTGCCACTCTGGGCAGGGGGAGGTGGTTGTGAGGGGTCTTTTGGGTGGTCGTGAGCCCCATCCTCAAATGAAATCTGTATGACCTCCGGCCATCAGAAGGCAGAACTGCGCATCCTCCAACACACCTCCTGGCTCCATGCCAGTCGGCTTCTTACCTGTGGCTCAGTGGTGCTATGCAGTCCTCGATGATCTCCCCATGGGCACTGGGGACTTCTGCAAGGTCCATCCCCCCCAGACTCTCTCTGCTCTAGACTGAACAAACTCAGCTCCCCCAGCCTCTCCTCACAGGGCCAGTGGTCCAGCCCTACCATCTCAGGGGCCTTCCCTGAACTCTGTCTGGTTTACTGGTGTCTGTCCTGTATTGGGAGGGCAGATGTGGTCTAATCAGTACTAAGTGGAGGGAGATAACGATTCCCCTTAACCTCTGGCTCTGCCCCTCTTCATATAGCCCAGGCTGCCATTAGCCATCGCTGCTGCCAGGACTCACTGCTGGCCCATGTCCTTCTCACTGGTCACGGGGACCCTCAGAGCCATTTCCTCAGAGCTACTTCCCAGGCAGCCAGTCCCACCCTGTGCTGTTGCACAGGGCTCTTCCATCCATGGAGCAGAATCTTCATGAAGTTTCTGTCAGCCTGTTCCTCAAGCCTGACTAGGTCCCGCTGAATTACACCCCTTCCTCTACCAGCGAATCACCAGATCCCCCAACTTGTTGTCATCTGCCAACTGGACAAAAGTGCATACAATTAGCACCTGAGTCCAAATGCATGGGCCATATATCACATTGCCTTTTCACAACACAGCAATAAGTTCCACCTGGCTCCAGTGAGAGCCTTCTCCAGGTTCAGCTCCTGCAGGGGTGGCTACCTGCATTCTCAGGCGATGCATCCCCTATGTTTTTGATTTGGGTGCCTGTTCTGTGTTACATCCAAAATCCTCTTTCACACTAGAGTATGGCTCTACTCCCACATGTTTCTTTCATATCTGTTTTGTCCCCAATGTGTTTTTTCTAACATTCTTGCTGTGTGATATTTTCTGCCATATGTTGCAGTGAAGCAAGAGCTGTGCTTCCTCCGTGCAGGTGCCAGAGGCACACTTCTACTACATGTTCATGCTCGAGGAGAAGCACACACACTAGATGTGTCAGAGGCAGCTGCCCACAGAGACATAGAAGTCTCCAGAGATCTGTACTGCTGGAAGTGTGATNAGGAAGAAAATGAATCTGAATTAAGCTGAAACCAGGACACAAATCAAACGGCTCTCCAAGACCACTCTCTCCTGCCGGGCTGAGCATGTCAGCACCATGTGAAGCATGCATGGAGCCAGCCAACAGAGTCTCAGCAGTACAAGTGGTGTGTGCTGGGACATGGGATCTGCCAGTCATCTGCAATGGGACCTCATCCAGCCTCTGATTTGGAGTAGCAGACTCATTTCAAGCACACATGGCAGCGACCGGACTGAGCAAGAGGACTGCTTGCAGGGTGAGCTTTCAGGGTAAGACTCATTTCCTCCAACTGCAGCCATATGAACATTAGGCCTCTAGTCTAAGCTGGCCATTCGGATCCCACTGTGCTGTTGGAGGGAGAAGCACCAGACTGACTACAGAAAGAGCCTGAACTTATCCTTCCTCCCCTATTTCAGGGTAGGATGAATCATCCCCTGGAACTGCCTGTCTCTGTCCAGTGATTAGAGGAGACCAAACGTGCTTAGATTCTCCTTCAAGCAGCTAAATTTGGATGAGGATACTCCTGGTATTCTTCAGCCTGTGTAGGGGCAGTATATATTCAATGAATGAGGATTTTTACTATAGCTGCAAAAATCAGAGATCTGGTGGGATCAAGGGAAACTCTTCATCTCAACGGCACTGCTGTCTTTCATTCACCTTAATCCTCCTTAGTCCTCAAGCAGGCTATTTAGTTTGCAAACTTTTTGGAGACAAGACCTGGCTCCTATCTGCTGGTAAAGCAGCTGGCACATGGTTAGTTCTGTACAAACAAGCACTAATAATGCTTTCTAGAAGCAGATGTTTGGAACCTGTTCTCAGATGAAAATTGCTCAGTCTAATTTAATGGAATACAAATAATGTGTTACACACAATTATCTCCATATGAATGTTGGACTCCTCATTAATTAAAAGGGGACTTAGGGAATTTTTTACACACTACATCAATCTGGCCTCACAGGTAGATGTTTTCCATACAAATGACAGTGGGAGTCAATCCTGGTCTTACTGCCATCCATGGCGAAAATGCCACTGAATGCAGTGGGAGGCAGATCTGGTTCTCTTCTGTCATTCTCACAAGAATGACACTTAATATTCCATTCTCCCTTTAATACATACGTAACTACAGAAGTACTATTAGGCCAGTGAGGAAGACTCCAGATACTGATGATTTTCTTTGCAACTTTTAAAATCTTTAAAGATCATGTATCAGTACTTGAATGCTGATGCTGTTTCTCTCATGTCATAGACAGATTACACATCTCCTGAGCTGCTACACTGATCATCAGTGGGTATCTCTCAGACAGCAGAAAGAAAAGATGTGAGAGGTGGTATTAATTCTGCCCATCTCGTATTTCATCATGGATTATAAAATGCTGACTAATATGTTAGCTGGTGAACTGGAAATTATTCTCCCTTTGGTCACTCATCTGGACCAAACAGGTTTTTATTGTAATCAGACACTCTAGAGACAATGTTAGCAGACTGTTTAACCTACTGGAATTTAATAAAAAGGGAGGACCTATGTGCTTTCAACATAACAGAAGGTATCTAAGAAGAAGAGATTATATATTTATATATGCACTCTAGAATACATAAATTATAGAAATTCAATGTAACAGAATTCTCATTTCAGCTGAAATCTACTCTTATGCCTCCATCATCTCCAGCAGCCTTTCACCAGACTTCTATGTCCTTCATCACCCCAAGCCATGGTCTACCTTCTTTTTTAATTCATTGCTCAGGATATTCTCATACCCTTATAAAAATTAACTTAGCTTCTAGTTTTAAGGACCCAGACCTCACTTTACCAATCACTTCTGTTTATAACTGCATTGATTTCAGTGAAGCTATTACTGATTAAGAGCAGTGTAAGTCAGAGAGGAATCAGAGCTACCTTCAATTTTCTGCTATGATTACCTACAGATTCAGAGCTACAGACAGAAAAATATGTGCAGAAACAGTGCTTCTGAAGTATCTTCAAATTTTCAATTTCTGATGAAGAAACCCGGATGACATTTCTCTGGCCTGCCAGGTTAAACTTTCTTTGCTTAGTGAGGAGATACAAATCCTAATTCTGGTTGTGGCAAGTTCTGGTCAAAACCTTGTGAGACAGGCTTCTGCCAGAAAAAAAAATGTTTTGAAGAAATGAAATCTGTTCATGAAATCTCATCCATTTAGCACCATATCCTGTTCTGGGATCAAATGTTTTCAGTACAGAGGAAAATGTTCTAAGACATCAATACTGAAAACAGTTGCACCTCTTTATATTACACAGTGCTTACCCTTTTTTCTCAGTCAGAGTATGGTACTGTTTCATTAAAACATGAAGGGGAAACCATGGCAAAAACAAGATGCTTCAAAACAATATCAAATGAATTTAGTATTTTATTTATGTTATGTATAATCAGGTATATTCAGAATTTCTGCAGTTCCAAGCTTAGAACAAAGACAACCAGCACAGTGAGAAAAAGCCCCACAGATGGGAATTCTGAATTTTGACCAGCTCTATTAATAGCCCTGAAGTTCTCAGTATGCTTGAGCTGTAGGTCATAAACCTAGGATTATCACCATATGGATTTGGAAAGAAAAATGAAGCCTGAATATTAGCAAGTATTAACTAATTGGAAAGCTCATTACACTGGAATAGCATGTCAGAGAAACTTATGGAAGATCTTTCTCTTGAAGCACTGAATACGCGGCTGGACAAAGGCACTTAGAAAATTGCTACAGACAAGAAGACAATCTGATAGATTAATTCATCATAGCAAAACATTTCCATTTCTACTATCTGTTCCTCTCTGTGAAAAATAGATGCTGAGTTTTATCAAGAAGACTGAATTTAATCTAACTGCTGAAGAGCCTTTTTGAGTTTCATAATTTCAGCTTTCAAAACTACTTAAGCTAATTCAAGAAATTTCCCAAACCTGAATGTTGCCTTTTATTTCAGTGGAAACGATTCTGAGCACTGCATGAGCAGTATTTTCAGCTCCAAGATTTGAACTCACTTCAGAAATTAGAAATGCGAAGTCTTTAAAGTGAGCTGAGGTGTGCTGCCTTTTGCAGTGTGGAGAGTGCTGCACTTTGCTCTCTGCAGCATACTTCCACATATGCTCTTCCAGATAACAGAGAGTCTGTGCCAAATTCTGCAGTCCTACCCATGCACTGCAAATGCAGCACCTGTACCGGGTAGAATGACATGGCTGCTCTCCTGGATTTGTGGTTTCTACTAACACTTCTTTTAAGCAGTTGTTTACCTCTACCCAAGTAGCAAAGTTATTTGATACACATAAAGTATTTTCATGATGAAATATAAGGATGATTGTTCATTTTGTTTGTTCCATCCAGTTCATATTTTTCCAGTTTCTATGGTGAAAACCATGTGATATCAATAGTAAATTCCTTGCTAAAGTTAAAATATATTCCACTCTCAATTTTCCAGAAACTCAATATGATCATATTGTGCTGCAAGAAATGAAAACTTGACTTCCTGAAAACAAGAAACGATCAGAGGCCCCAAATCACTTAATTTTCTGCGGTTGGTTAGAAGATTCCATTCCCTGCAAGCTATGGCCTGGCCATTGCCTTCCATAGCTTTGTTACCTCCTTGATGGATTGCAATATAATAATAACAATATTAGCAATATTGTTAATGAGGTGTGTTAAATAAACGATACACTAGATGTGACTCTTTCAGGACAGGGAAGATTCCAGTTAGCACACAAGCTTCACATCTGAGATATCCTCAGCCACGCTAGCTCTAAAAACCAAACCAAATTACCCTTACTTTCCCACACTGCCTCCCCTAGGCTTCCCCTGAGAAATAAATCTGAAATTAAGATCCCAGGCAGGCCTCTAAGGCACACTGTGGTCTGCACCTACTAGATGAAGTCTCTGGCTGACACTTCATGTCTGCAGCACAATAAAACTTACTAAGGTAAGAATAAAAACTTCTCTGTACGGGGGGGGTGGGGGATAACCCAACATACTTCCTCAGGAGACAGTACTAAACATTGAGGTGCACTTGCTTTGAAACTAAAGACAGTCCCCAGCCTTTCTGCCTGCTACTCCCAGGGCAGAGCACATTTCTTTGACTCCAAAAAGAGCCACACCCAGGCATGTTGATATATCTTCTTTAGACATTCAAAATTAAACCACCACCTGGAAAATTTTCTTCAACTGAAAGGAACAGAAAAAACATATTACATATTAGTCATGTCAAAGAATTCACTCCTAGAAGGTGCTGTGCTGTTGAGAAATTGGCATGGCATAGCACAGCACATCATAGCATAGCACATCATCGCATAGCATAGCATAGCATAGCTTAGCATAGCATAGCATAGTATAGCATAGCACAGAAGGCAAGGCAAGGCAAGGCAATGTGTGGCTGATTTCAACTTCGAATCAGTGTAATTATCCAGCTCAGATCCTCCCTACATATATCTACAATCTCCTTATTTTCATTTCCTATCTTAAACTGTGATGTGCTAGTTACAACAGGAGAGGTCTATCCCAAAACTGAATTAATTAAGGAAATAAATAATTGCTTTTCTTAATATGCCTCACCTGTGGCAGTGGCAGTGGTGTGAGCTTTAATGTTATTTTTATGAAATACTGTCAATTTTTTAAAAACCAAGTACTGGTAAAATCCAAATACACCTGCATTAAGAATAGGTTCCCTTTTTATATGAGGAAAGGTTATTAATTTATCTGTCCAGCTGCATGAGCCTTAATTCTAGGAAAATGAAGGCTTTCAGCTGCAGTATTACCACAGTTATAGCTGTGGCTATTACCTTTGTTAAATGTAATTTTGCACAGGCCAAGTTAGTTTCATACCAGCTGAGATATTTGCTTAAACAGCTATACTCTTACAGAAATCACAGGACTGAAAAGTTCTCCGTGTGTGGGCTGGTGTAAGAAGCCTGTTATCATAGACAGCTCAGTGGTGTTCCTGGAATTTTTCAATAGCTGCTAAGAATAGAACATCTAAAGCCATTTCCTTCAGTTCCCTGTTTGGGAAGCCAGGGAGGTGATGACAACCATCTAGAAAGCCACGAGAACTCACTTTCAATGCTGTTTTAACTGGACTCCAAAGCAGCACAGCCAAAAGTAAAGAAAAGGTAAGAAAAAGCTGAGTATTTATGGTAATGTACAAGAAAATGTAAAAAGGTCTGCTGAGACTGCCAAAATAATAAAGATGGGCCACAAGGGAGAGTGATGCAAGCAGGACACTGGGCTGAGAGCTTAGAGATGTGGCTTTCCTCTGGGACAGGCTGTGGGGGGCTCAACAAAAGTCGCCTCACTCCCCCTGTGTCTTGGATCTCTTCTCTGTAAATGGATATAAGTGACCACTTCTGTAAAGCACTTTCAACCTAAGAAGAAACAGAATTATATAAGAACTAGACATTAGTAAGTTATTACTCATCCTCAGCAAATTTGTGATTCAATCTTCACGGGTTTCTCGAGACAGTACTAGCAGTTGCTGCCAAACTGACCATGAAAGGAGGTAAAAAACAATTTTTCTTTATCAACAAAATGGCTGGATCGGCCATGTAAGTCTGTTCTCAGGAACACCCCAGTTACTAACTTCTGTACATCAAGCTCTGTCATTCGCCACCAGTACAACTTAGTAGATACAAGCAAGCAGAGAGATGAAGGCTTTGCCCTCTTTGGCTCTTCCTGGACTGCAGAGTGCCACACTTTTCTTCAGGGCATACACAGCTGCCGAGTGCAACATTTACCTGTTGGGTCAAATTTTATAAGTTATATGCTCACAGCTTAGATGTGTCACTCACTTCAGTCCCTTCTTGTCCCCCCTCGACCCCATCTTTGCATCACAGTCACACAATGTGGCTCTCCCAGCTCTGTTACAGGTCAGGCTCCTTCCACAAGGCAAGGAGAGGCAGGTATCTGACTGATCATTGCAGCAAGGGCTCCAGCAGGAAAATTCACATTATGGGGCAGGAAGGAGATGGAAAGAAGGAAAAAGAAATAAGGCAGCAATTACAGCACAGGGCATGAGGAACATAGTATAAGGATCCAGATCAGAAGAAGCCAGCTGGAAACAGAGAGTAGGAGCATGGCAGGGGGTACAGAGAAATTTAGTCCAGAGGAGACAACCCTTCATCAATTCAAAGCCACCATAGTCTACCAAAGGAAGCAAACTTTCCTCCAGTCAGCAGCCCCACCGATGTCAATGGGATATTGAAAGTTGGTATAGCTGTAGGCCCTGAGCTCTTCTTGAATTCTTTATTATCTCAAATAGTCTGTAAGGAACAGACTGTACCATCTCACAGTGCTGCTCCACAAAGATCAAAGTCTTTAGAAAGAATCCACCTACACCGCTGCAGATTTTGGAAGGCAAATCTAACCCATTTACAGCTCTGGGTGCTACATGAAAGCCTGCTTTGTCATAGTAGGTGAAAGGAACAAGAGGGATTTTATTGTCTGGTAACAGCCAATATGGGAAGCTGAAATATTAAGACTAACTGTAACTTTGTTTTTAACAATTAACAGCAGGGCTTTTTCACCAGTCTTGTGTGCTTTGAAGCACGAACCCTACAGATAACCACGCAATGCATTGAGAAGCACGACACACAAAAGGATTAGGAAAAGAAAATGCCCTTTGAGCAAAGGAATGGCTGGAGTGACTCAGGGAGTAAAATCATAGCCTTGTACCTTTGGATAGCCATTTCAGCAGAAGGAAAGTAATGAGTATGAAAACAAGCATGGTTTTTAACCACACCAAATGGAGCATTGTGTAAAACATACTGTGTGTCTCTGGGTAGATTTAGTAGATTTACTCAGATACAGAAAAGAGAAACTCACTCAAAACATCTTAATAATAGGAAGTCAAGATACAGATGTTGGGGGCCTTTCAAACCCCTCAAAGCTCACCAACTGTTGACTATAAAGCCCATGGAAATGAGTGATCACCTTTCTGTTAAGCTGAAATGAGTCTGTATCAGTAATACAGATTACTGACACCTTACATCCACAGTGTTGTTTTTCCTGATGACAGTGACATCTCCTTGTCACTTTTTCTAGTGGAGAAAGCAGACATATCCCACCCAGCCCTCTGCTCTGCAAACCAGCTGCACATAGGGACCCTCTCCTAATGAAACAACTATGTTTACCATGGGAGATAATTAGAAAGAGGTTACATTTCTGTCTCAACCTGATTAGCCAATAAAAACTGCAAACTGACTTGTCTTCACAGAAATTTCAGATGGAGTTAATTAATTCTAGTTAAAAACGGCCCTTTTTCCAGAAAGAAGGGTAGGGGCTGAGGATTCACCTATATGGTGGCAGACTGTCCTTGTTCATTAACATCTTCTAAAGCAAAAGCTCATCTATCCTGGTTTCAGCTGGGATAGAGTTAATTTTCTTCCTAGTAGCTGCTATAGTGCTGTGTTTTGGACTTAGTATGAGAACAATGCTAACACACTGATGGTTTAGTTGTTGCTCAGTAGTGTTGACACTAGTCAAGGACTTTCTAGCATCCCATGCTCTGCCAGGGGCACAAGAAGCTGGGAGGGGGCACAGCCAGGACAGCTGACCCAACCTGGCCACAGGGCTATTCCATACCATATGGCGTCACGCTCAGTATAGAAACTGGGGGGAGTTGGTCGGGGGGCAGCGATCGCTGCTCGGGGATGGGCTGGGCATCGGTCAGTGGGTGGTGAGCAATTGCATTGTGCATCACTTGTTTTGTATATTCTTTTATCATAACTATTATGATCATTTTCTCTTTCTCTACTATCCCATTAAACTGCCTTTATCTCAGCCCACAGGTTTTACTTTTTTTATTCCTGATTCTCTCCTCCATCCCACTGGGGTGGAAGGGAGGGTGAGCAAGCGGCTGTGTGGTGCTTAGTTGCCAACTGGGGTTAAACCACAACATCATCTTATTTAACAGTGAAGACATAGCCTAAAACTCTAGTAACTAAAACTCAAGTAAAGACCAGGCCATGCTGATGTAGTTAGTTACAGTGTTGGGAGAAGCCTGGACTTCATAATGTGCCAAAGTACAACTTGCCAAATCTTCAGAGCATGCACAGAAATTAGTGCTTCAGCTATCTTGGTAAAGTTAAAGCAGCAAAAATCCCTCCTGGTATGGCTCAGTTATACCAGTGTAATTTCCATGGTAGACACCTGTATTATAAACAAAAACATGCCATGATTTGGTGGGATGGACTGAGCTCTCCAAACAGGGAATGATGCTCTAGATGAAACTCCTCTCTGCTGAGTTCAGCTCCTTCAGTGGCCAAGGGCAGAGGCACAGCTGCATTTAAGGCATGATTCCCCTCACCCACCTCAGACTTAGAATGAAAGAATGTGGCCTGAATGTGCCTGTTTGCTAGCTACAAAGGAGGCAGGATGGCAATAACTAGAGCAGAGGCAAACATCTACAGGGTCAGTATTATTTTTGGTCACATAAAATACACGCTTTGTGTCAAAAAATGGCACTACCTATTCTTGTAGCTGTGATGGCACAAAAGGAAATAGTTTTCAATTAGAAATTCATACTCTACTATATAAAGCATATGTAAGAGGACAATAGCTGATATCTGCTACACAGCAGCTCCTTAAAAAAAAAAATATTATTCATACAGTGGGAATAAAAGTGTTCTGATAGTCCCTTTGATTTAAGTGACATGCATTCAATTTTTCATGCTGCCAGTACTAAGTGATGCCTAAGATTTCTAAAAATATGTATCTCACTTTTGTAACTTATGGAAAATGTGGGGAAAAAAAATCTATATTAGGCTTTATCTTGACACAGAAAATAAAGCTGATTATAGAAAAGGTTGCTCCAATTGGAGTGGCTGCTCCAGAAAAAGTGCTTGTGCATTGATTACAGTTCTTATAGCAAATGTCTTGACCACTAAATTGGCAGCTTGAAAGGGCTGGTTTCACAAAGATTGTTACACACTAGATTTGTTATGAGAATGAATTTAAGTAGAAAGACATGAATGCCCTAACGAAAAATAAGGCTTGCCTAATTAGCAAGTCAGCCTGGCTTAAAGAGAAAGTAAAGCAGGGATAATAGTAGCAATGCAAATAACATTATATGTTTTTTAATAATAACATATTAAACCCCAGAAATTTAAGAAGATTTAAAAGGAAAGCTGTATTCGGTTTGCGTGGCAAGGTTTTGGTAGCAGGGGGGGCTACAGGGGTGGCTTCAGTGAGAAGCTTCCCCTATGTCCAATAGAGCCAATGCCAGCTGGCTCCAAGACAGACCCACCGCTGGCCAAAGCCGAGCCCATCAGAAACGGTGGTAGCGCCTCTGGGATAACGAAATCTGTAGCCTGTGGGAAGAATTCACGCTGGAGAAGTTCATGGAGGCCTGTCTCTTGTGGGAGGTGCCCCATGCTGGAACAGGGGAAGAGTGTGAGGAGTTCTCCCCTGAGGAGGAAGGAGCGGCAGAGAAGATGTGTAATGAACTGACCACAACCCCCATTCCATGTCCCCCTGCGCCTCTGGGCAGGAGGAGGTAAAGAAAATCGGGAGTGAAGTTGAGCCAGGGAAGAAGGGAAGCATGGAGGGAAGGTGTTTTTAAGATTTGGCTTTTATTTCTCATTACCATACTCTGATTTGATTGGAAATAAATTCAATTAATTTCCCGAGTCAAGTCTGTACTGCCCGTGATGGTAATTGAGTGATCTCCCTGCCCTCACCTCAGCCCCTGAGCCTTTCATTATATTTTCTCTCCCCAGTCCAGCTGAGGAGAGGAGTCATAGAGCGGCTTTGGTTGGTACTTGGCATCCAGCCAGGGTCAACCCACCACAAAATCAAAGCCACAAAGACATTTACATGAGCTTATGGATAATATGCTGGGTTTTAAGTATCTCAGGTATAACACAAACTTTAAAAATAATTAAATTCCTGTAGCATATATAAATGTTAGTCTTGGGCAATTACAAAAAGTAGGCAAAAGTGTTCAATAAATGTTTCCATTCTTCACTGGGGAAAAAAATGCATTGATATCAAATGATGACAAAATACTTTTATTTCAAGAACAACAAGTGACAGTGTCAATCAGCAGTTTAAAATTAGGCCTTTATTTAAGCATATCTGCCTAAATTGCACATGAGAGTTTGAAGGAGCCAGCCCAGGAGTTTTCTGGATCATTCATGCTGAGGTTTTTGATTCAGTCCTTAAGAAATGTGGACATTAAAAGGCCTAGGGTCTTTTAAAAGATCTTGACATTCAGAGAAATAGTGTTGTGCTAGTATGACCTGTGCACTTACAAGCTTGTTAGCTTGACATTGATTCCCAGAAAAATAAGAATGAATGTGACGTACTAAGTTAATATAGAACAGCAGAAGTTAATGCAATCTTTGAATATCAATGTGGATTTATAGAAAACAGATCTGGTGAAACAGCTGAACGACATTTCTTCCACAGGATTATATGTTTGGATGACAAAAAGGCTAGTGTTGATGTAATAGCAGCAGTCTTATGTAAGCAAGTTGACTTAAGACTGCATGACATTTTAAACAAAATATAGCCACACGATATCAACATGGCATGTATTATGTAGACTAAAAGCTGCCAAACTGATAAAAGCATAATGTCTCAATTTACCAAGAAAGACATTTTAAATAGATTTGATCATAATTTTTAATACCTCCAGAAATGTCATAATGGGGTTCTTTGACAGTTCCTTCTACTTTTTTCATTATGTTGAAAAAACACGTGTAATGAGGAACCAATAGGTGGAAGCTGAAGTTAAATGCATGAGCAATTACCCACAGGAATGGCTCCTTGGTGTTAACAATGGAGCCCTCCTCTACACGTATTTGAAAATTGGGATTGATCGCTTTTCCAAAAATCGTGCTCTGGATCAAACATACATGAAGTCAGCAAACCCCTATGACTTGTGGTATGAAAAGGTCAGACTAGAGGATGGCCCCTTCTGGCTTTAATTTATATATTGCTGATGTCAGAGCATTTGCCTGGGTAAACCCAGTCTATGTAGCTCTGCAGGCAGAAACACAGAGACAAGGGAAAAATCATTCATATCAAAATGAATTTTGGTTCTGGCTTCAGTGGAGGCAAGATTAAGCAACTGATAGTCTATCTATCCTGATCACCAGGTTTGCTGCATTGCCATTAGTTTCAGCAAGAAAAGATGCAGATGCGTTGGCTTCCTGCATCTGCATGGAGTCCCTGCTGTCCACCAGGCTCTCCAAGAGGGCAGAGAGACTCTTTCACAGAGAAATGGGTTGGATCAGACCACAGAAATTAATAGTAATATTAGTTTAACCTTCTTTTACTTTACAACAGAACTATGGGTCTGTCTTGTAATTTTCAAGTTATAAAATATATATGCAGATATATACGTGCATTTTCACACAAATAGAGGATTAAAGGGGTGTGAACAAAGTCAGCGTCAAAAGGGCACATCCTCACCTATAAGGCAGGTAGCGATATTAAGAGAGAAGATTCTCATAAAGGCACAAAGAAAAATCACTTCTGCTTGTGCACAGGAATGATCCAGGGACAAAGCCGAGCTGGAGGACAGTCAGACTGCATGAAATTTACCCTTGTGCCCAAAGCTACGCAAATAAAGTCATTCTTTAAATTTCTTTGAGAGCCTAAATGGGATATAAGAAATGCATAAGTCCAGTGCTGAATAGAGTTCAAAATAAACCCTTGCTTCATTCAAAAAAGTCTCAGAAGTATTTCATCTTATAACAGGCTGCATGTTACTGTGAAAATGAAAACACACATCATCTCCTGGCGGTAGAATACACCTTGGACTAAATTTTATGTGACTGAAAGCTCCCATCACTGCAGTGAGAGTTGCACATATGGAACAAAGCACAGGTTTTTGTCTTCTGAAGAGAAATTAAATATCTCTTAAAGCTGAAGGGAATAACAGTTTCAGGAGTATTGCTTGATGTTCAGAAAGTGGGCCTATCTTGCCTTTTGTATACATAGCGCAAAGTAAGAGTGAATCCATATTAGCAGTGGAATTATTCCAGTGTGAAGTAGTGGGAGAAAGCAGTGAGACTGACATGTGAGAAGACAGAATTAGCCTATTTTAGTGAAGTAATCATGTACAAGGCAAGTGAAATATAAGAAAAAGAAATCATAATAATTATTATCTCCTAGGCACTGTGCTAACACTAGCATCAGTTCTTACAGCTAGAGGTTATGCTTAATGGCTTCTCCTGTAGTAGGGGAATTCTATCTTTAATTGGGCTTTTATTTGATTCACAGGCTTAATGAGAGCAGCCAATATTAAGTACAAATAAATAATTAGGCTTCATTTCTTCTGCCTGTTCATTTTAGGTTGTTACTGAGCCTTAGCCTGGAGAAAAACCTCCACATAAAAACTTCTTTGGGAAAGTATTCTATTATGGCTGTTATTGAACTGAAACCAAGGTGGGCAGATACTTCAGGACTCTTATGCCTAGGTTTAGGTAAAACATCCAGAGGTGAACATAATAACCATATAATAATGCTTATATACCATTTTTCTATTGTATTTAGAGTGGATGAGATCCTAATAATCACAGAATAGCTGAGGTTAGAATGGACCTGTGTAGATCACGTAGCCCAAGCCCCTGCTCAAAGCAGGGTCACCTACAGCAGGTTGCCCAGGTCCATGTCCAGTCGGGTTCTCTGCCAAGCTGCTTTCCAGCCAGCTGGCCACCAGGTTAATTCTTTGTCTGCTGTTAATAAATGGATACAGTTCCACTTATCTCACCAGCACCTACTGTGCTTTAGGGTTTGACTATATTTTCAATTTATAGAGGACACATAATGATCATTAGCTATTGTAATGTTGCTCATGTAAATGCATGCTACTGTAGGAAAAGCAGGGTTAGACTAAGTATTCAAACATTAATGCTGATAGGATAAAAAGGATAGCGTTTCTTTAATGAAGACATAATGTATTGAATTACACTGAAGTTTATTTTTAATGAATACTTCATTAAGTGTGAAATGGAGAAGTATTTATCAGCCTACATAACAAATGATACAATGTAGCAGCAGACTGGCTTAATAAGTGTGTATTATTACTGTTTTTACCGTGATGGTACCACATGCAAACACAGTGGACGAGGGTCATCAAAGAGAGGACAACACAGATAAAGAACAGAAGGATTAACAAAACACATAGGTGATGTTACTTGTCCAGTCTCACAGCCACAAAGCTGGAAGCTGAATCCAAATCTCCTGAACGCCAATCAATTCATGTCTTTAAAGCTACACATTAAAAATGTCCTGGTGGAACAATTTTCTTCAGATTTTGTCAGTCTGTTAAAATGAAAATGGCTGGATTTCAGTTCCATTCCAGTGGGAACCAGCTGGAAATCTGTTTACATTCCCAATAGTTCATCCGTCTTGCTCCAAAGGCAGACTCTGATTTAGGATCCCAGGAAACTGGAGTCCATGATCCTACTGCAGCCTCCTGTGTTTTGAAGTAGGAGCTCTCCTGAGCCAGCTGACCTGATACATCTGCTGAAGTGTGATTACCTTTTGTGGAAAACTAGAGGAAAAAAATGAGATCAAGTAAAATCAAAGACCTGTCTTACAATGGGATGATTCACTCCTTGGAGGTGCTCACCCCTCTCCAGAACAGGGAATGAGAAAGCCTTGATGACTGGCTTAAACCATATCATACCTTTCAGATGGCTAGATGATAGCGGAGATGAACCCAACAGTATGTGTGCAATACAGAGGTGTATTCTCCTCGTAATGATTGCCAGCAATTAATATAATTATGAACTGGATTTACAGGCTCATATCAGCTGGGAAACAGTGCACAAAAATCCTTAAAATGACAGATTAAAAGAATGAGGAAGAGAAGGAACAGACTTCATTGTTTTCTCATGTCCATTTAAAGCAGTTAAAAGGAATGCTTTGATCACTTCTCTTTCAGATTAACTATCCTGTTATTTTGGCAAGATCTTTTCCCAGATCAAGGAGATGATAGGAAAATTACCTTGAATGAATGCAGTATAAACATCATAGAAGCAGTTAAATAAAGCATAATTTTTCATTAAAGTATAATAAGTTACTGTAATTAGAGATTACTTTGTTTTAATAGCACTTTGCTCATATATGGTACAGCAGTCTGATCTTGAAGAAAAAAATTAAATACCAATTCCCAGAAGCCCCACCTCTGTCTGCTACTCTCCATCTCTTCTGGAAGCAGGTTGTAGTGAGGCAGGTGTCAGTCTCTTCTCCCAAGTAGCAAGCAATAGGACAAGTGGAAATGGCCTCAAGTTGTACCAGGGGAGGTTTAGACTGGATATCGGGAAAAATTTCTGCACTGAAAGGGTTATCAAGCCATGGAACAGGCTGCCCAGGGAAGTGGTTGAGCCACCATCCCTGAAGGTATTTAAAAGATGTGTAGGTTTGGTGCTTAGGGACATGGTTTAGTGGTGGACTTGGCAGTGCTAGGTTAACGGTTGGACTTGATGATCTTAAGGGTCTTTTCCAACCTAAACAATTCTATGATTCTATGATTCTGAAAGGCTTGTCTTGTAATAGTCTCTGGATATCACCATGAGGACCCAAACAGGTCACCACAATGTCATGATAAATTCCTGTCTGTCATATTATGGCTTTGGGATTTATTGCTGAATTTAGTGAATTTTAATATCTGTGCTTTGCACAACACAGTACTGGTGTTAAGTTTGCAATATCTACCAATTAAAACCCTTTAGCACCTTATTTAACTGATCAATATTATTGCCTTCCGTGATTATTTGACTATAGGACTTCAGTGATCTTCATGTTTGTTCAGAGGACTTGTTCTTCCTCCGGCAGTGCCATCTATCAGTTCTTAAAATAAAAATATGGCTAACCACAAAGTAAAAAATATTGCTAATAGCAAAAGACCTTTCTGGTCATGTTCCCTTACAGTTGTGATGCACACAGTTTTCAAAAGTATCAGTCAAATGTCAATGTCCTTGACCTTTAGTCATTGACCTTTAGAAGTCCTAGCCTTTTATAGACCTTTCAGAAAGACTTAGATTGTTTGTTTGTAAATCACCTTTAAAAATCTGAGTTTTGGTGGTTTGGGGATTTTTTTAACTCCTCTGTAACTCTCTCTTTCATGGAAGAAGCATTGACATGGTCCCATGGATTGCATGTGGTGAGTTTTTGACAACAGAAGCAGAACAGGTGCAGAGAAGAATCTGTCAGTCTGCAATACCACATTGTGACCAGTCAGAAGTTACAGGATTTATTAAATAAATGGTACATCAGACCAGGAGGAATGATGGTCCTCTAAAACCAAACTAACATGCTCAGAGAAGCAGACTGATGTCAAGCCTCCAGGAGAAGGTGCATTACCAGCTGGAGTATTTCCTCTGGTAGAAGACGAGACGAGGGCATGGATCTGCATCTTCTCCTTATACTAAGATTTAACTCAGCTTTCAGCCCAAGGAATACCTAAAGTGAAAAGAGAAATGAATTGTGAATATCCTCAAAAAATAACACAATCAAAGGCAGAATTATTCACTGTTGTAAACAGAACAAAAATAGCCATGTCCCTGCCAGTAGGCATGCAAAACAATGTCAGATGGGATTTGGTAGGATAAGAGCTAGTACGTGTGTAACAGTATGGTGGATAGATGGGAAAAGCGTACTGTGAAATGTACAGGGTCAGACAGCACAGCCTGGGCTCTGCTGCTGCGTGCCCTACCCATGGTCCTTGAATGTCAAAAGGCACTACGAGGAATCAGAAACCAGCAGTCATTCTGCCTTGTTAAGATACATCATAAAGAAAGGTCAGGATGAGCAGAGCTGAAGCCAGATTCACCAGTGCTGCCGCAGCGCCCAATCTCCAGCCGTGCACCTGAGACACAGCACATCCCACGTCTGACCTTAGCCAAGACATCGAAACATATCTTGGAAGGACTAAGTCATGGAGAAAATCCTGGGAAGTGCTTGACATTGTTTAGGACAGTATTCAGAGAGTCACAAGAGGGTAGAAGAGACTAAAAGATGAAAATAACTTATTTTAAAGCATCAGGTTGATTTTCAAATGTGTGATTTGCAATGCACAGTCTTCACCTGTCACATGAACATAGAGATTGACACAGTGGAACAAATTAGTCCAATTTAATTAACTACCTGATGCTTTAGAGGAAACTCAATGATGAAATACCCAGTCTTCCTACACCCTGCAACTGGGCTATGCATTGAAGCATAAAGATTACTAATGTGTTTTGGGTTTTTTTTTAACTCATCCAATTTGCTTGTGTATGGCCTCATTTTCCATATTATTCTTGCTCTCATACACTCTCTAAAAAAATTTACAGAAATAAACAAAATGTACTATATTTCAAAATGTAATCTGTTTTGCGTTTCACTTCAGTTGAAAACCATTTCTGTCCACTGTGTTTGCCCTCCTTGGTGACAAAGAAAACTTGGCAAAGGGATGTTAAAATACCAGTGAGGGCTACTCAGGTCTTCCTCCACAAATTGCAGATAACTACTTTATTTTTCTAATGATTACAATCCAGTCTCAGGAAAAATCCCCTGTTAATCTTCAAGAGATAAGACGAAATGTTTTCAAATTGTGTGGCATCTCATAAGCATGCTTTTCTAGATATTTTCAGTGACCAGTGGATTTGAATGCCTCATTTTGGAGATATCTAAAGATGTCTCCCTTCTGGAAAGGGATGAACTCTTCCCTCTGTAAACTAGGTGCTGTATGTGTTTGCTGAACATAAAAGACAGACTTAAAATTGCTGACAACTTAAAAAAAAAAAGAAAATAAAAACACAACAAAAATTACAACTAAAATTCTAATGTACTGAAGCAAAATAACTCTCTCCAGTGAACTGTTTCCTGGGGATTGCTTACTAACAGATCTTCTTGTAGCAGATCTGAAAAATATTCCTTAAAACAAGCAGTGTTGTATGCTTCAGCACAAACCAGCACCCAGCATCCTCTGAAAATGAGTCTTCCTGGGAAAGCCTGCCACTGAGCCAGGCTCTTCTGAAACAGCTTATCTATTTGCTGAGACCACCTAGGAATATGGATTGGGAATTGAAAATTTGATTCACAGCCTATTCAAATAACTAGTAGTTCCAACTTATTCCTACAAGCTCTGCCTCAGGATATTTAGCAAACAGCTTTCAGCTATTAGCTTGGCTTGCAGCTAAATCATTTACTTAACAGAATTCCTGCATGCTGAATCCTTCTGCAGCCTGCATCCCATCTTGCAGGAACTGTCCTTGCTGGGCATCATCTGCATATAACAGGAATGGAAATCATTTTCAGAGTACTTTGAATAAATTAACCTGCCACTAGAAATCTGGCATCCCCTTTGCTCGTCAGACTTCTTGATCCCATGTTAAAAGATCAGTTGTTGAGACCATTGACAGCTTTATTATTACTACGTGACAGCACGTGTCAGAAAATCAAAAGAAAGCACAGCAAGAACGTGAAAAGGTTGAAAGCAATAGAGACAACATTACTGTTGCCATGGTACAGATCAGCATCTAGTGAGGCCGGCAGGACAGTAGCAGTGGCAGCCGGTGCTCAGGCGGTTTCCTTGTCCCAGATAATTCTAATAAAGCATCTGGAAAGAGGCAGAGATCATCCTGCAGAGCACTGCCATCGTAGCTTGAGCGAGGCCTCAGCAAGGACCGTGCCAGCAGCTTATTCTGAAAAGTGAGATCCGATGAGGAAGACATGCTTGAGTCCTCCCCAAGCAGCATGGACAGTCACTTAGTCATTTATCTCAAGGGCCGCCTTGCATTAACAGTCATACGTTTTGGCAGTGGCTCTGATAAGCCACCGGATAGCATGTTATCACTTGCCAATTCTTGACCAGTTCATGCAGCGCATTGAAATAATGGGCCATTAATCACATCAAAAAAAAACACACTTGGTGTTTGCAGCTCTGAAGTCCATGGGGGGAGCTTGTTTCCACTCCTCCAAAGGCAAGTCTTACTCTTGTTGTTTCTGTGTTTCACAAACTGTCTCTCTGTCTGTCTAGCTGCTGCTGCTTTCTAGGCAGCCATGTGGACATGGGAAAGCAAGTCAAAGGCAGCTTGGCTTGTTTTCCAGTGTTTGAGCTTTCCAAACTTCTTAATTTCAATTACTTCTGAAAGTTTCACCTGCTTGAAAAAAGAGATATGTTAGTGTTGTGATTTAACCCAGCAGGTGGCTAAACACCACACAGCCGTTCGCTCACTCTCCCCCCGCCCCAGTGGGATGGAGGAGAGAATCAGAAAAAAAAAGTAAAATTTGTAGGCTGAGATAAAGGCAGTTTAATAGGACAGAAAAGGAAGGAATAATAATAATAATAATAATAATAATAATAATAATAATAATAATAATAATAATATACAAAACAAGTGATGCACAATGCAATTGCTTACCCCCCACTTCTCCGATGCCCAGCCCATCCCCAAGCAGCGATCGCTGCCCCCATAGCCAACTCCCCCCGTTTCTATACTGAGCATGACACCATATGGTATGGAATAGCCCTGTGGCCAGGTTGGGGCAGCTGTCCTGGCTGTGCCCCCTCCCAGCTCCTTGTGCCCCTGGCAGAGCATGGGAAGCTGAAAAGTCCTTGACTAGTGTAAACACTACTGAGCAACAACTAAACCATCAGCGTGTGATCAGCATTGTTCTCATACTAAATCCAAAACACAGCACTATAGCAGCTACTAGGAGGAAAATGAACTCTATCCCAGCTGAAATCAGGACAGGCAGAAAGCAAAAGCAATAGCTGATTTAACGTCAGCAGGAAATTAAACCTGGATAAAAAGTTGTATTGTGTTATTCCCTATAATTACTTATATTTTCTATTATTCTCACCTTTTGTCTATTTAGTTACCCTGTCTCAGCAGTATTTCTTTCTGTTGAGGGCCATAGCACAGTCATGCATCTGCAATGACCTCAACAGCTAAACAAGGAATAAGGATTATAGAAACAGATAAATCTTCTTATGCTTGTGACTGAGCCTCCCTGTACCCAAGAGCATGGCAGAACACCAACCTTCCTGCAAACAAAGTCGCAGAGTGACTCTCTTGGAAGAACTGAGTATACCAGTTCAATCAAAGTACTTGGCTCTAACACAATAACATTGTCTTTAAATCCATTTCTTTGGGATCAACAGGTATCAGTGTTTTATGCATTCCAATTACAATTTTTTTAAAAAAAGATTTTACCAGAACAAATACATCAGCTCACTGGCAGAAACAGCATAAGCAACTTCCCAATATCATGTGATGGCACAGAGGGCAAACCCAGCCAACTTAACGGTAGGTACAGCAGTGTGTTAATTTACACCCATTGCAAGGGACCAGGCAGATGGGTATGGAAGAGGATGATTGTATTTCTTCCTCCTTATCTTTGGCCTCACCTCTCTTTTCCTGCTATTAATATCACACTGGTGTGTCATGAGGAGTCACAACACTGCCCCTTTCCTCCAGCAAGCCCACATTGCACAGATTCACCCTGTGCCAGGCCAGGGGAGGGAGGCAGAGGCAGAGGCAGAGGCAGAGAAGCTGCACAGAAAGTGCCGGTCTTGCGTGTTTCTGTAGGGATGCCCAACCTGTCTCCTTGCACTAGCTGTCCATTTGCTGACACTGACCCTTAACCATGGTGTGGGCTCTAGCATTTGGCTTCACCTAACACCTGATTATATCATTTTATACTACAAAAAAGTAGACAGGCAAGTTGTTCTGACTAGACAGAATCAATATTCTGTATTACTCCGGCAGCCAAGGTAGCTGTGATAACAGAAAATGTATTTATTTATCCATTTTAAGCACAGATGAGTATTCATTTACCCAAAGCATACCCATCTGCCATTTTCCCTTGTGCTATGATTTCTGTTTCCATAAGTTGGGCCACATTATGCAACATGATGGGTATTTTGCAGAGTGTTTCACTTACACTACAAAGGTGCAAAGCAGATGAGTCTGAGAAAACCAACATGCTGAGCAAGATGTGGTCTCCAGTTTTAAAAGTGCAAGAGCTAGAAAGCCAAGTTCACATGAAGACCACCTCCAGCCCCTGCCTGCCAGGGAGACGAAGCACAGCTGGCAAGGCCAGAGACCATGAAATCCTCCATAGACCTGCCCACACTCTCAGTGTGGGACAAGGTGCAATGAGGTAAGCGTGGACTTTTTAGCCTCCCATCCCAGCACTGGGAGAAGTGTGGTAGGACAGCCTCATACATCTGTGCACCACATGGCAGGGTGGACCAGAGCTCAGCCTCTTCCATCAGCCAGCAGTTTTGTAGTGCATAGGTGTTGAACCACTGCTGCCCTTCAGTTTACAAGTTTGTCATTCTTGTATCTCCTCTTACTGTTTTCCTAACGCTACAAATATTAGGCCAAAATGCATTCTGTCTTGCAGGTAATGCCTCTTCTTTGATGCTAAATGAAATTATACATGGCAAAATGATGCAGAAACTCATCATCTGCCTCTATAATCTGTCCCCACACGAAAGTTTCTCCCTACCCGTAACATTTTTTGAAGAGTGCAGATCAGTAAATTTCCCATAAAGGCCCATGTAACATGTATCTGTAACTCAGAAAATTTCCTAAGGCACACATCCATCATGTCTCCTTTGGAAATCCTGTTCCAGCTCTCAGTGCTCTGCAAGGCTATCAGGAACTCAAATGAGGCTCTTGGCATACATGTTATTGCAAAGTCATTAATCTGCTTAGTGACTGTATGAGTTCTGATTCTCATAGAGAGGGAAGGAAACTTTTATAGCAGTAGAAATTTAGGATCATGACTTACACTGACATTTACAGAAGCATCACATGAAAATACACACAGAGCAGTTTGGACAGACAATGCGTTTCTTCCATATTCTCTTTAGTGTTTTTCATAGGCTTTGCAATCAAATCAATGGGGATCTTATTTCCATTATGTTCTCAGATTGCTTCTACAGAGGGAGAGCTGGCTTTTAGATTTCAGGCCAAACTTAGAGAGTTATTTGGATTCAAATACTTCCCCTTACAAGTATTTCTTAATCTTCAACTCAAGAAAGATTTTTCAACCTGCCTGCCATGATGCCACTATCAGGACTTCCCAGCTTTGAAAATATCCCTTGGGGTTAGCCAGTTGGAGGCATCATATGCTGAACACTTCACAGAATCAGCTAAATATAACTCTGGTGTTTGAGTGAGTATTAGCAAATCACTAACCCACAGAGGGATGAAATGTTCTTTTCAATCTGAAATGCAAAGAAAGCCTATAAATGTGTAATTTTTTCAAACACTGGACATTATATTCCAAACAAACATGGAAATTAACTATATATTTTATGGAAACCTAGAAAATGAAGAATATATGGGATCATACTGAGTCTAGGCTAAGACTAGACAAAAGGGAAACAAACCACATGAGTTTGCCACAGGTTTAGGCTGTTCAACCATAGATTTTGATATAAGGGTTTCTGTAAAAATATAAGATGCTCTTAATCCCATGTAAGACCTCATAACCAACATCTAAAAGTTCAACATACTGTTTAAGAAATACAAAGTCATGTCCAAGAAAGTGAGACACAAATAGTTTGAGGAACTTCTGGCATTTTCAAATAGCTAAAAAAAACCCATGACATACATAATTCCATTTTCCCAAATAATAAATTATTGCACGGAGGGTTGGACTGTCACCCACATTGTCTAAGTATGCCAGCCTTTTCCAAGAGAGAGAGTTAGCTGAGTGACACAAGGGAACAGAAATTTTATGTCATGAAGGAAGCCTGTCTTCCTTTTCCTCCAGCAAGCCCATCAGACTCTTTGTGGTACCAGCCTGGATGTCTTTTTTGCCAGAACATCCAGGCTGTCTGGGAAGATGGCTGTGTGCAAGTTCTTTCTGCTGGTGGCTTTGCCATATTCAGAGCTGGATGTGTGCACTAAGATAGCCTCCGTATAGATGTAAGGGTTTGACAACCACTGCATGGAAAGGGGTGGGAAATCAAGAACAAGGGTGTCTCCATTTCTTACCAAAGGAAACATTTTACCAATAGAGAGAGCAAGATGGGCAGCTCTAGTTTCACGGAAAACAGGGAGAGCAAAGCACTCCCAGAAGGCCTGACACAACTCACAGCCCTTGAACTCCTGATGGAGCACAGCAAGGAGAACACATGAGCAGCTGAATCCCAAGCGATGCCCATGGGACTTCCAGCACCCTGAAGGAACTTCTCATATGTACACGGTAAAGCAGAAGCTGCAACCTTATTTAACTATCTTGATCTGGCACAGAAAAAGTCAGTGCATTGTCCTCTGCTCCACTCTTCTGCCACGGTGGCTGCCTGAATCCAAGGAATGGACAGTGCTATGCTGTACAAGAGCACAGAAGACATTCATCAGAAAGGCAGGAGGACTTATAAAAACAAGACCACATCCTCAAAAAAATCCCAAGCCTTCTGAAAAAAAAACCCACTGCTGGACCCATCCATGTAAAGACAGGTTGAGGGGAGATACAGACCTGAACTGAAGAGGAAAGGCCTCTGATGCTGTATTTTGGAGGAAGGCAGTCTGGCTTCCTCCATTAGAGGCAACAACCAGTTCTGCAGGCATCATCATACTACTTCTGCCAGTGAGTCAGTTTGCCAAGCCTGGTGTCCTTAGTCAAAATGAAGGTGGTACTCAACTCCTAAACCATTCAAAGCCACAGAAAAATTAACTCAACCAATTGGTAATGCCACAGCTTTCACTGCATATCATGTAGGAATTTAAGAAAGATTAATCAACAACAAATTGTCCATTTAAAGAAAATATTATTATGTACATATTTTACTATCTTTTTTTCTTGAAACCTGTTGTTGCTAATTCCTGCAAAAGCCCTTGCACCTTCTTACTGAGCTGGTTCAAATATTATATTAAACTTCACACACCAGAACAAGTCAAAAATACTTTGATAATCATTATAATGATGTTCTTTTACCTTCCTTCTACTGTAGTGTAACAGGTATTGTGGATACGGAAGAAATAAGCGGTGTCCTATCTTGACTTCCAGAAAGCCTTTTCCAGTCTCTCATGACATAAGTAACCGAAAGAACATGGTCTACATGAATGTTGTTGCATAAAGATTCCCAGGGCATAGCTATGAATGTTTCCTTCTTGACACTGAAAATATTTGAAGTGATTTTCTGCACGGTTGTTTCAGTTATTCAGTTTTGTTTGGTATTTTAGTAACAATGTGGGTATCCAGGAAAGAATGTGCCTATTAAATGTGCAGGATCGCACAGAACTAGGCGGGACTACACATGTGCTGGAGAACAGGATTAGGGTTCAAAATGACAGTGAAAAGCTGGGAAAAAAAGCTGGAAAAACGAGACTGCAGCTCAAGATGAACAAGTTCAGGGGGCTACACTCTGCCTAGAATAATCAATGGCATAAATACAAGGAGAGAAACAGGGAGGTGGATAGCACCACCATCTGAGGTCAAGGTGCAGTTGAATGAAAAAAATTGTGTTGCTATAGAAAAGATAAAAATTCCAGTAGCAAGTCTAAGTAAGGGCATATCTTGCAAGTCACAAAAACTGTAACTTGCAATATATCAACAGTTTTAGTGAAACTTTGATTGGAGCACCATGTCCAGATTTGGGCACTGTACGTGAGAAAACAGTCATCACTGGGAATCCAAAAAAAGAACAGGCTGGAAGAAACATCATACTTATGGGCATAGTGAGGCACTGGAAGAGGACAGCTGAGAAGACTGTGGCGTCTCTACAATCACAGCTTTTAAGAAAATGTTGGATAGTTAGGAACCATGAATTACATAGACACAAATTAATCCTGGCTGAGGGAGGAAAGATGAGCTAAACAGACTCTCAAGGTTGGGGTTTTTTTGTTTCTCTAACGTTTTTATGACAGTCCACATGCAGGTTAAGAGAAAGTTCTTCAGCATTTTAGTCAGACAGGGTGCATAGTGTGGGAAAGAAAAGCTATTTAAACAGGCTTAATTTTTCTAAGCAAACAAACCAAGAAAATGGCAAAGAGTCTACCCAATGTTACCAGGGTCCCAGCCCAAAGCAGCTTGTAACCTGCATCTCTGAGGGGTGAGTATAAAAGTTGTCTGGATTTCACAGACACCCTCACTTAGCTCCCTCTCTAACCCAGGTGCTTCTGCTGAGATGTAGGATGAAGGGGGGCATTTTCATCTTCAACCTTAACAATGTCTCTTTAAAGCTTTTAACCATTTCGGCTGAAGTAGGACTAATTCAGACTGCTCAGCAGTGGGTCATCACTTGCTTCCAGCTTCCTTTATGTGTATGAACACAAACGTCACACATCATTCGCAGTTTAATTTCCTTCTCCCTCAGCAAATAAAAGTGATCTTTCTTTTCATCCTTAACTCTTTAATTAATAGATTGCTATATATCAATTCCTACCCCCTCTGTATTAGACATGCCATTACTACACCATCTAATTGCTCTCTCCGGGGATTATGGGAGTGCTACAAGCAGGAGAAAACAGAAGGCAACTGACTGACCTAGGAGCACACAGATTTCAAGCCACTAAGGGAAGAGGGTTCTCAGAAATGGCAGACATTCATGTATCCTGGGACAGATCATGGATTAGATTTCCCAGAAGCTGTTCTCCCAGAAACTCTCTCAAAATCCAACCCAGCAATCCATTAAGTTTAAGAGCAAGCAAGCCAGCAACATGCAGATGAGCCAGCTCTCAGACTCAGTAATGACTCAATTCAAAATCACTAATGCCAAATACACATAACATCAGCACATACTTGGGAAAAGCAAATCCCCGTAAATCTAGGGAAAAGAATTCCAGGCAGTTTTTGTAATGACATGTATTCACTGATACCAGTGGGGAGAAAAATATACAAACCTTGCTCAGGATATCATTTCTACTAGTCTGTAACAGAGATACTCCAAAATAGATGGATTCTCTTTGCAGTCTTCAACCATTGATGTCACAGATTACAGGACTTTAACACCTACAGGCAAATGCCTTTTTGCTGGCCAGAAATCCTTCCTTAGTAATCTTATTCATTTCAGCCAGCATGCTTTGGTTCATTCTGTGCAGTGTGAGCAGCAACTTCATCCCTCCTGGGGAGCTACATGGCACTAGCCCTTGACTCCTCAAAGCCCTCACAACACTTTCTTCTAGAGGAAGAGTTCACTTAGCAGAAGAGTCCACAACAGAAAATTCTATCCAGTCTCTTAGGCTATTCACCTTAAAGGTCTCTTGCATGGCAAAATGGTAGCTCTGATTTTAACCTCAATTTCTGAAAGAGTACCCAGTTACCATATATTTAATGCTTCTTTAGCTGTTCCCATTCCAATACCTGTCAAGCAAATCCTTCTTCCAGTGATAAAAAGACTCTAGAAAAAACCGTAACAATTCAAGCTTAATTCCTTGGTGTGAATCCAAACTGTCTCTATGGGATTTCACTGACTTTCCCCAACAATTAATTTGATTCATATAGCTTCCAGCAAACTGATACCCTTTCTCTGGATGGTACTGGTCTGGGTCAGTGTCTTCTTGTGGGAACAGTCATTAGCACAGTTCGGCCACTTTTTACAGTTGCAATACGTTCACAGTCCTTAACATGAATGTGCATGTGGACCTACCATGCAGCAGGGCACGTCATGTAGTGAATATACTTTCAGGTACTAGAGAAGATGTGGCTGACGGGCTACCAGGAGAGCTGGCAGGAGGCTGCAGGCTTCTGGTGATGGGGATGATTCCTCCTGCAGGCTCAATCCAGCCTACAGACTGCCTGGGGGCCTCTGCTTCCTCTTGAATGCCTCACTGGGCACCTCCTGGGCATCAGTTCTTCTTCTGCAATGGTTTTCAATGTGAATTCCCAGGGAAAGTTCCTGTTCCTTTACAGTCCTTGACTTAACCCTGACTGAGCATTGAGAAACTGTCCTCCAGAGCATTTATGCATTGCTGGCTCACAGCATACATAATGGCATCATCTGTTGTCACACCATCAAAAAACTCGAGCCTAACAATTTAAGGAAACCATTACTTTTAAAGTGTCTGCATGTCTTGAGGTTNTCCCTTCCCTTCCTTTCCCTTCCCTTCCCTTCCCTTCTATACAGTTGATGTCAAAACTGGAGGAATAGCAAATACAAGAATTAGAATCAAACTAAAAAAAAGTAGTTGCAAATCTCAGAAACAGATAAACTGTCTCAAAACTGCCTAGAATTTTAAATCAAATTTATGAAAATGAAGTACACTGTTAAGCTACCTTCAGCAGAAGACCTTCTCTGTATTTCTGTCCCTGGGTATTTCCAGCAGAACTGAACTGAGGGAAACTTATGATAGAGTTAAGCCATGCTTGGGTAACAGGAGATATAATAAATAGCAGACATGGTAGCAGAAGCAATAATGTTTTTATACTGCCGTCTGGAAAAGCTTATTAGTATTTTTTCCATTTTGCAATTTTCTCCATAGCAGTGTTAAAGAATGACACATACTCTACCTGTAGGGTTTATGAGAAAGGCACCACATGCTTTCTACATGAGAAGATATTCACAGCCTTTCCACCATCAAATCAGCAGTCTCCTAACTCCGTACAGTTTGTTTACCCAGCAAATACGTGTTCTGGACAGGGTATTTGCCAAATGCTAGTCACTGGGCTGTTAGTGCCCATTGTTTCCTGCCAAACAAAACTGAAGCATGTGCTTTTTTAATGAAATTGCACAGAAAGAAATGTTAGAGCTTTCTATTAAAAAAAAAAAATGGAGACTCTATATGAAGTCACAGCTCTTTATTCAAGCAGTATCACAATCAACTTGATAATGTTTCAGTTTTTCTATTACTACCAGCTGTGGATGCAGAGTAAGCCCAAACTTCATGCAATATGGTCTTATTTTGTCTAACATTTTATATGTAAATTGTGCCCAAAAGGCTTTACAGAAGTAAATACACAGCTACAGGGAAAAACAGCAGAGTCTGAGAGAAGTAAAAAATACCAGCAAAGAACAGGAGACTGAAGAGGCAAATAGATGCAGGTATTCTTGGAGGCAGCCACTACAGAGGATCACAGTCAGAAGGAGCACAGCTGGGGAAGAGCCTCTGCATACAAGCAAGGGAAAAGGTTCATGTAAGCTTAGCAAGAACCCTAAACATACGGTCTAACCTTATACCATACCAACCACTTCTTGAAAGGTGTTTCACTGGGCATGAGGGCTGCCCTGAAGCTCTCCACAGATCAAGCTGGCTGGACGTACTTGAGATAAAGGTTTCAGATGAGGCAGAACAAAATTAAAGGGAAACAACTTTTCAAATAATCCATCTAACATAAACTAATAAATGCAGATGAACCATACATGCATTTTTGCATCAATAAATGAAATTAATTATGCAGCTGTGAACCCAGAACTGCGTTTTGAGTCTAATACTAACTGTAGGTTCTGTTCTTTGCGGTATGCTTAAACTAATGAGATGAGATAGTAACAGAACAAAACAGTCCAAATTTACTATGACTGTCATTAGAAATGCATGACAATCTGCTACCAAATAGATATTTCAAAAGCAGCAGAGCAACACTAAATTAGATTTATTCAGCTATTGTGCAATGTTGTGTATCATTTAAGCATAAAAGAAAAATTCCTTCGCTAATCTTTATGGTTTTAAATAGATATCAGTACATTAGGCAAAATATTATCATTAACTGTTGCACATCTATATAGAAGTTGTTCCTGTCTTCCTCTTAATACAGAAGAAATTAGAGAAATTTACCGTAGACATTTAAATACAACTGTCTTTAAAATCTCAAAAAAAAGAAAGGAAAATTCTTAATTTGGAAGAGGGATTGATTTAAGTTATTTGTACATGGTAAGGAAACTTACTTTCACTGCAAAGCAAATGTTCTAGAAAAAATCTTCCCATATCTAGTCTAGACAATGACACATACATTGCAGTAATAACACAGATGCTACAGAGCTTTGGCCTTACATAAATTTAGATTTCTGGATCTTAAAATGAATACCTTCTGAGTAATCATAATGTAATTACTTAAACCAGATTACTTGATTAGAATGGCATGTTAATATAAGAATCTTGTCATTTAGATTTTGTTCTTAACTATCTTCCCTTTTTCCCGGGGTAATCATCATTACAGTAATGACAACGATAAAGGCCCATATGTTTCTTTGTCTTACGCGCTGCTGATTGCGGGAGCGTGGTGCAAGTTAATGTAAAATGAGCTTCACAACTCACTGTGCCAGATAAAGATGCCTACGCAGAATTATGTGAGAGCAGCCGCGGCCCCAGAAAGCAGGGCACCTAGCACCTGGAAGGCTGCCAGCTGAGACGGGGTGCGGTTCATTGGGGATCACAGAATCAGCAGGGAGCAGGGAGGGGGGGGAACACACGACATAGGCTTTGCCACGTGATTGCTTCGTATAAGCACAGATATCTGCATTTGTTAAGATGAAAGAGGCTAACGCTGTCTGATGGGGTATTAATGTGCAACGTGCAGGAAGCACAGGCTGCAGATGTCCCAGCCAGCACAAAACCTGTTTTTTGAAACCTGGCAGCTCCACGAATGGAGGTCACTGGTGTCTGTAACCCACCTCTTTTCTGGAGGCGCATCTGCCACAGGTATAACTGCGCCGATGTAATTCTCTCAGGTAAGCCTGGTCCATGCCAGGACTGAATGACTTGTATAGCGGTACTGCAAGTTGTGTCTGCACAAAGACTTTGCACCAGGACAGCCGTCCCAGTGGCTGAACTTCAGGTGCAACTAAGTTTGCAGAGTATGAATTATCAGTCCACAGTACTAGCCTGCAGCTGTGGTCTCTGTAGTGCTCCGCACTAATTTCCCGTGACCACAGCAAAGAGCACAGGTTGAGAGCAAAGTTTATGAGAAGATCTGGTGTCACATAATAGAAAGTTCTTTGCAATAGTCTTTGCTGTCCAGACAGGTAACGAATGTTTTCACGGCTGTATTTTAGCACATCTGCACCTACTCAAACAAACAGGTATCTTTTTGCTTGTAATGTCTACCCACAGACAACAGTGGGCCCTGTAATACAGCAGCACAAGCTGCTTTCCCGGGCTTGTTTACTTGTTCCCACTTAATCTAAACACTTTTTGCAGGACAGGGGACCACCAACCTCCATCATCTTGCTGTGCTCCTTGCAATGTGAGAAAACAGAATACTGTTGGTCTTCTCTTTCAAAGGCTAATCTGCATGTATCACTCCTTGATGCTGGATGCTTCTTGTGTTGTGTGCTGTAATTTTTCCTTTAGCAATATAAATTTAATCTCTACTGTTTAGAAGAAAAATCCTGTGCATGGCTGGCAGTTGTCATGTGAGTGTACACACGTGCTCCACTGACCTGTATGCTTACACAACTACTCCGTATGTCCCCTGCTAATATGTACAAAGACACCCTGAAAGCAAAAATACCTTCATGGTACTGCCCTCAGGCTTATTATTAAATTATTATTATATTCAGGTGAATTATTAAAAATTGTGCCCATGAGAGACAGAGAGAAGATAAAGAAGACGGGGGGGAAGAACTGCTACGATGCTAGACTGACTAAATTGCTTCTGGCATTTCAAATACTATTAGGTTCAGTGTGTATATGGGAAAATCACTGGCATACACATTTTCAAACTAACCACTAGCTTCCATCAACTTCAGTCATGTAGAGAGCTCAGTTTAAAATAACTTTGCCTTGGTTTCTTCAGAGGTGTTGACCATTACTGTATGACATTGGCCTGAATCTATGTTATGGATGCTCTACTCTTTTGCAAACCAGTCCCATACTGGCCATACAACATCTCTCTTTGCATCTGAATATATGTTCCTTAATGTGTAGCACATAATCAGATTTTTTTTTTTTGTTCCCAATGTTCAAAGAAAGAAAGGTAGAGAAAGTCACTGGAGTTCAAAGTACTCATGGGTTTAATTCACATCTCAGTTGTTGATCTGGGAGAGACTTTCTCTTCCAAAGAGAAGCTTGGCCTCGTTACTGCTGACATTAATCCTTGACAGCAGAAAAGAAGGTCTGGTTCCTTAATTTAAAGCAGATCTATTGATTGCATTCATAAACAAGAAGGAAGAGCTGGGATTTCTGCATGACCTTTATCCTCCCTCTTAATTTTAAAAAGGCAAAACAAAACAATTCTATTGACCTCAGCTGTGCAAGGTTTGTGGGTTGGGGTACTGCATTGTAACCACCCAGCCCATCTCCCTGCCACAAAATCCACTATTGATTGCTAATGGTCTTGATGGATTGACCTTGATTTTCTCTTTCCAAGTGAAACCTTATATGCTGCCTGGAAAAGAGTCCAACAGCTTGTTTAACTGTGCAAGGAATAGCTTTGGGGTGGAGGCTACACTCCTTGCCAACACCAATTGCCTGTGGAAAGCTTTCTGGCTTAGGAAGCACCGAATGCTTCAACACCCATTGCAGCTTTTCCTCTTCTTTCTTAAAGGATGTTTAATCTACACTTGGGCAGGTACTTTAAATGGGGTGGGAGATCTTACTGAGGAATGGGAGAAGGCCTCCTTAAGAAAACAACCTGAAAGCCTCTTTCCAAGAGTCTTTTCTGAAGGTTACAGATGATAAACCTCTTTTTTTGGCATGACAAAGGGAAGGCAAGTCCAGCATTAGCAGCGTTTGCTATTTCACATCACAGCTGACCTCCTTCCACAATATATATTCAAAGTATTTTTGTTGTTTCTGGAGGAATTATGTCTGACAGGAGAAAAGAGCTGTCTCTTGAAAATTCAGGGTAGCTATTCATCAGAATAGATGTCAAAAGCTTTAATCATGACCACTCAGCCAAAGCCTTCTTTCTGACAAAAAACATTTTCTTTAATGATGCAGATAAAGATGACAGACTTGACTGATAGCTGTTGTTCAGTTTCATGCTGTTAATATTTACCTTCATGGGCAATATCACCCTGCATTCTCAGCACTTCATAGTTTCTGTATAATGAAAATTACAGAGATTTGAATTTAAAGGGGTTTTTTTCATTATCTCTTCACCTGAAAGGGAATAAAATCATAGTGATATTTTGGAGTGATTTGGTGAAAAGCAAAAGTGATTTGGTGAAGGCTGGCCCTTCAATCCTTTGCTACGGTATGAACAGAAAACCTAGCTCAAGCATCACTTTATTCAGTTTTGCTCCTCTATTCCCGCTTAAACTTATAGAGAAGGGGTACAGTATGCTGTATGTCAGATCTGTAGTAAAGCAAGATAGAAGAAGGGGTCACAGAGTGGGTCAGATAATTCTCATAAAAGCGCTTTAGTTTCCAGGGCACCCCTTTGGCTGCCCATGCCTTGTGATTTTTCTGTAGAAACCACTGATGAGTATAGACATTAGCAGTACTTTCACTGTCTTGTTTCTTTAAGCAGAAAACATTTATTTACAGTAACAGAAGACAGAAGTTAAAAGTATTTTTTTCATAGAAATACAGGACTAGAAAGGATGTCCAGGGTCGTTGGGTTTTGCCTTGCTCTGCAGTACATGTTCTGTAAAGACCTTCATGAAGTGAACAAGTTTCACCTTTAAATTTGTTAGGTATATTGTCTCCACTGTTCTTGTTCCAGAGCCTCCTTTCCGTGATGCCAAAAAATATTCTTCTCATTTCCCAATTAAATGTATTCTTGCAGCAGGATAGGGAGTAGGTAGGCAGCTGAAGAGGTTGGGGAGCTTCTGTTGAACCTTGGTAGTGAGGTGGGCTAAGGTTTTCCTTTCTCCTGAAGACCACAGCAGGAAAACAGTGAAAAACTCCCCACCTACATACAAAGCCTTCCACAGCACACAGAAATCGATGTCTCCCATCACCTTACCCACCTCCAAAGTCCCCCATCAAGCTATGACTAGGCCTTGGGCCAAAATTGTCAATACTGTTTAAATAATCCTGTTCCTTCTCCAGCATTTATATCACTCTTTCATTTCCTCCTCTCCTCTCCTTTCTGCCACCTCCAGTTAAATTACAAAGAGCAATAATGTCTACTTGCTAACTTCAGTTCACGAGAAGAAACCAAGCTCTTTTTATTTCTCTCAGAAAAGATCCTCCCTATTCCATCCATCGTGCAAACAGTCCTTCCCTGTATGTGCTCCTCTGCAATTAACTCTTCCTTGAGCATTCACAGCCGGCGCAGAGAGCAGCACTCCAGGGGAGCACTTGTTGATGAGATTATATCCATTGGAAACATTTTGCCTTGTTCATAGTAGGAACATATTGGTGTATTTCACAGCTGTAGCACAGTTGTTGCTCATACTGGTCCCATGATAACTGCTAATTACATCCAGTTCTTATTAACACAGCTCTTTTTTTCTGGTCAGGTCTTTCTTAGTGATGAATTCCTACATTACTGCAGAAGATGCTTTTCTATTACTTCCTAACTACATGGTCCTATGCTTTCTATTGTTGCCTTTTTTTTTTTTTTTCATTTCTATTACTGCACATTTGAAGACTATCTGCTTCTTTCTGTTTGACATATAAAGGTCTCTTTCAAGTCAGTGCCTTCCAGCTTGCCTTTTCACAGCCTCCAGCTGCTCCAGCGGCCACCCCTTGTGATCCTGCAGACCACAGGCCTCCACATATTGTACACAGAGACTACCACGGACTTGGTGGTGAGAGAAATGAACAGATCTCTCTCTAGCACTTTCTTACTTAGCACTTTCACATTTTTAATTTAACTTCTATCATCTGTTCTCTTCTCTGTTAAGCACGAAAGGTGATTGCATTGACACAGGCCATCTGTGTACTTTAAGGTGTAAGAATAAAAAATGTTCTCTGCTGTCACAGAAAACAGTCCAAGGGATTTGTGCTTTAGGTATCAGAGTAAAATTTGTCTTTGGACAAGAATGCATCTGGAGTTTCTGTTACTTCACAGAAGCTCCCTCCAGTTTTGTCTTAATATTGTGCAACTACATTTCTAAAAAGGCTTTGTGACAATAAGCCTATTTATCTTAATCCTAATAATAATAAAAAATAATAAAAATGTTTTTTCAGCTTACAAATACCTCCCCTCTGAAATTACTGAAAGTCCCTTGCCGACATCAGCTATGAGGAATTCTGATGCTGGTTAGTTAGATTTACATCATTCACTATTTAAAGTAGGGGAATTTAGCTACAATTACACCAATGTAACATCTGAAGACTTGCAGGATAATTATTTGCAAGCTCAGTACCATATATTTAATTCCAAGAACTGTCATTTGCTCAATCTGTATTTAGTAGCACTCTGATTTATCTCTTTTTATTTACTTAAAGACTTCAGTTTTGTAAAGATCAATAAATAAAAAATACAGTGGTTGTTAACAATGTTTTACTTAAATGATCTGGAGAGTTTATTTTGAGAGGTAAAGACGGCTGGGCAAGAGGACTGTAGACCTAAAATGACATGTAAAGTGGTATAGAGATGAGAAGTGTTCAAAAGGTAGAATGAACATCACCAGAAATTAAATAAAAACAAGAACCAAATGGCCTATAAAGAATATGAGACAGATGGAAATGGAAGAAACGGGAGAGAACAGGGCAGGTTCTGTAGATGTCCTTCAGACACCTCACTTGAGTGCTACAAAAGCTCAAAGACTCTCATCCTCTGCAGCAGACATCTAGGCCAGTAGTCACTGGCACCAAGAGAGATTTGGGTGGGCACCAGTAATAATGTCTACAGCACTTCTTATTATAAAAGGATTTATTTCACAACATAGCCATACAAAGCTTCCCTACATGCAAACTTTTTGAAGAGAAGGAATGAAGACTCCAGTGGAATGGCATAACCCAGAGGCTACTTCTGTGTGGGAGTTATTGCCGAGCCTCACTTGCATCCCACTTCAGAAGCAAGCTGATGGACTCCATCAACACAATTTATATTATTATTTAAATTCTGGAAAAGTAAACTGATTAATGCAGTTAAAAGTGCCTAAAAAAATGGTTAAAATTGCAAAGGGCTGCATACATACACCATGACCCTTAAGTTGTTTGGCTTCATAATGGTGGAGCCTATAGGTATAAAAGTAAAACCAAGTGCTGGTAGATGTTTTTGAAAGTGATAAATATTCAAGCACACAGCGATTGAATGTAAGAGCAAAGCATTATTAAAAAAAAAAAAA
>VZTL01055848.1:17251-49825 GCA_013400535.1 Scopus umbretta | reverse complement strand
CTTCCTTTTCTGTCCTATTAAACTGTCTTTATCTCAACCCACGGGTTTTACTTTTTTTTTCTGATTCTCTCCCCCATCCCACCGGTGGGGGGAGAAGGGTGAGCTAGTGGCTGTGTGGTGCTTAGTTGCTGACTGGGGTTAAACCATGACAATTGTAAAGAAAATGTTAAGGGAATTGTTTTGCAAGCACTGAAATTCACTAGTTCAAGACAATTCTGGAAAAAGGAGTTCATAGTATTAAGTGATGTTGATGAATAAAAGTATGGGACAACTTAGTCATATGCAAGTGTTTATTCAGACTTTGGAAGAGGTAACATTATGGCTACCCTCCATTGGCCAGAATTATCCATAACTGTGTTATAACAGTCGACCACAGTCTTCATGTGTTTTGCTAATTTTAATCTTGATCTCAAAACACTATGCTATCTATTTCAAGATCATGAAAAAAATGTGCAAAGTATGCTTGAGCTTCAAGAGAAATTAATTTCAAGGATTACATTTAAAAAATTAAAATGCTTCCTACTACTGAAGCTACTTTGATAAGAACAGAGAATTTTCACAACAATGCTCAAAGTAATTGTGGAACTTGGAGGTATTAAGGATTTTTTTCAATTTAATTTTTTCATTAGA
This sequence comes from Scopus umbretta, assembly GCA_013400535.1. NCBI lineage: Eukaryota > Metazoa > Chordata > Aves > Pelecaniformes > Scopidae > Scopus > Scopus umbretta. The sequence continues at coordinate 49,195 of VZTL01055848.1, read as the reverse complement.
AGTTTAATCGTATTTTTTAATTTGAAAAAACAAAACCCCCAAAAAATCGAAAAATATTAGGATGATCCAGTTCATCATGAATCCTGATAAAGCTAAATTTAAATATTATAAATGCATATTTTTGTCCATTTGGCTATAAACAATGTACAGATGGGGAATATGAATTATTAGCTGAATTCAATCTGTAAAAATTAGATAGGATTGATATAGGAGAACAATTAAAAACTCATCAATAAAAAACACCAAGTGTCAACATCAAAAATTAAATCCTAAGAATCTAGAAATTCTTGCACATTAAATTTTTACCACTGACAACGTGAAATTTTTTGAACCAATGTATTTCTCTGAAAAGTTATTCTCATTTAAGAATTTTATAAATTCTTAATTTTATAAATACAAGTAAATGTCTTACAGAGCAAATGAGCGTGACACGTTTAACTCTCAAAGCAGCCACATTCAGGTACAGGATTATGCAGGTCCACAGATCTGCAAGGGCAGACATTGCATTAAGTCCCTATATTCCTAGCTACTCACACTAGCACCTCTACTCATAGGAAAGTTGATTTTTTTAATCAGTTGGTCTTCAGACCCCCCAAAAGTTGCCACCACTGGATAAGGCTTTCCATACAGTAACTGGAGAGGTCGAGACATATTCTAAGAGGGATTATAGAGAGTTAAGTGAGGCATTTCATTCTACCATTGATTTTGTAAGAATCCTAGGCACCACTCTGCATAACTTTGCCTTTCCAAACATCAAACAAGAAGAGAGCAGGAGTCAGTCATACAAAAGGCCAGGCATACCAGCAGACGTCTGCATAGGTGCCTCCCCCAGGCCTTCTCCATGGCTGCCAGCTTCCACTCACACTTTAGACTCCAACACCCTCATTTGGGGACAGATGCTGACGGGCAGAGAGAGGAGAAGTGAGCAATGAAGGGAGTGAAAGAAGGAAAAGAAGACAGCAAAAGAGGTTGTGGTTGGTTGGTTGGTTGTTTTTAATAAACAGACAAAGAAATTAGAGCACTACTGAAGAATGAGAAGACTGATGTGTAAGCCCCCCCAACCTTGAATTCATAGATCTCACATTGCAGGCAAATGCCTTTAAGATCAGACCAGAGAAAAATCCATGGTGGAGACAATCTCCACCCCTCCTGAATAGTGGGGTCATCATATAAAGCGTGGAAGCCTTAACCAACATGAAGGCACTTCTCTGCAGAAGATGACCACTTTGGTTCCTGACTCAAAGCAAGTGGAAACTCTACCTGGGAAAGGTGTAGGCAAGAACTGTATTCTGCACCCTTACCACCCTATTCTCTGAAATCAAGGTGCCTAAACTTGTGACCTAAATTATTACTGAAAGACAGAACATTTCAGAATTCAGAGTGCATGGTCAACCTTAATTCAATTAATTTTGCATCTAGTCTGTAAATTGAATAGAAGAGTTTTAAAGAAAATGATAGGCAAGCACCCCATTTTTTTACTAAATACAAGTGCTTGCTTTTCCAGCTTAAACCTTTCTCCATTCTTTGTACCTATCTTATTCTTAAGAAGATACAAATTAATTCTGATGTATCAAACACCCCTACGAAGCCTCAAGGAAAACTTGAATTTGAATCTTCAGTATAAGCACAATCAGACCAGGCAGGGATTCAGCACACCACAAATAGTGCTGGAGAATGAATTTCTTCATTAAAAGGTTACTCTCTCATTCTAGACTTCCTCTGAAATAGAACTGATGTAACAGGGTGGATTAGCTGACCTTCACAATTTAACATGAACAAAAAAACCATTCCTTCTGATGCATACAAAGCTATCTCATTACTACCGAAGAAAAGAATAGAATAGCACTATGAGTTATCACACTAATTTTCAGTGGTTTTAAAACACATGATTTCCTCAAACCGGATACTATATCCTACAAAACAAAACAATTATTTCAAAACAGCCCATAGCAACCTTAAAGACAATTTAATTTTTCAATAAGCTTCATAGATATAATTTTAATTGTAACTTAATGAGCTTAAGTAAGCACAGTGTGGATATAACCAGCCCTCCTCAAAGTCCCTTAGAGTCACTGTATGGAGAAGATTTAATCTCAGAAGCCATAGCTAAGCAATACAAACTCACTCCTATTGAGTGGCAAAATGTACATAGAGATTCACAGTGGTTTATAATTACAGAGATTAGCATTTCATAGTCATGGATACCACAAAGTGTGTTTCTCTCTTTAAAGAGAGATCTTCCTACCCATGAAAGGGACCAGAAAAAACAAGTGAAGCCTACAGTTGTTGAGCACTCAGCGGGAAGCCCCATACCACTGGAAGGATCACTCCAGCAACAGCAAGTGTTTCCAAGCAGACCCATCTATTGGCTTTCACTCCACAGAGCTGTCTGTAAGCTCCCAGGAAATAGTGGCAGAAGACAACTTTCCTTTTCTCATTCATAGGTGATGAAGTCAGTTACAGAGAACTGCTCAGCATTTTAATCTATAGTTCCTTGGGTTTTATGGTATGAATTTCTTCTGTTGATCTGAATTTGCAGGTTCCTGTACTTTCTGGAAAGACACTCTCAAAATTTAAGCAAACTCTCAAATGAGGTCAGAATGAGCTATTCCTGTTATACCTGGTCATTAATCAGTCCCACTTTGGATTTCAAAACAACTTTTCCATGCAGTTGCTAAACAAAGGGGGTGAAGCAGATGGTTGACTATATGAGGGAAATACAAAAACGGCAAGATGTAGAAGTGTTCACATTGGGATCGTAGAGGAAGCTTATGTCTCCAAATCCAAGAACCAAGTCAGAAGAATCTATCATTGCCAAAACTCCCTAGTTGGATGGGTGGGACCCCAAGTTCTCTCAGCACCTAGTGTTTTGGTGCATGCTCAGAGTCACACAGTCCAAAAGCTCAGCATCTTCCTAAAACCTATTTCAGGCCTGACATTAGGCCCCTCATGCTGTCATTTCTACTTCAGTTTAAACCATAGTAGACAGAGTTGCAACTCTGCAAAGTTGCAGATGTGCAACTTTCTCAGGCATGTCAGAGCCTGAAAGTGAGGTAAGTCTCGCCCCAGCTTCTAAACAAGACCATCAAAATAGGTGAAGTTTTTAATGCAGATGTGAAAACAGTAAAGCATCTGGCTTGATCCAAGGCTAAAGAAGGTCCATCAGAAAGCCCCATAAAGCCCATGGAAAGCCACTTGGTAATTTCAGTGAGATTTGGATCAGACTTTTATTGCATTACTTATAGCTCTGGAATCCACAGGTGTAAAGAAGCCCTGCACACCAACCCTTAAAAAAGGAAATAGAAAGGGAACACCCTGTGATTTCTCATTCCAATTACAAATTTTGAAGCTAAGGCAAATAGTCAAAATAAATATGTGTTTTCACAGCTGCTCATAATAGCTTAAAATATATAAAGCTTGAGTTATAAGTTATTTTTCTACTTTAGAACTGCATCATAACTTCCGCCCCCGTAAGCATTTGCTCAGAGAGCCTGCTAAAATAATTTGCCAAGAATGGGAGTGCTTTGCCATCTGCTAACAGTTGAATGAGACTGGAGCAAGATTTACCCACTTTTTAAAAAAAATCTTGTCCTCATCTTGCCATCAATTTCTCCTCATCCTCTGTCTTGTCGTGACCTATTTTCAGTTTCTGAACAAATCCTGAGGTCATGAATAACAGGAAGAGTAATAACTTAGGCAAGAATCACTGAAGTCAGAGAGGAAGAACCCTAAGTGGACAACAGAGTCTGCCTCATAACTACATGATTGTATTTACTTTTTCTTATTTACAGTTTAAGTACATTTTATAGCTTGCCAATTGTCAGTGTTGCAGGTCTTAGTGTTCCTCCTGCTTCCTTTCAGAAATGATTCTGTAACCTAACAGTTCTCCTCCCCCAAAGCATTTCTTCATATCATGTGAGCATTTAGGATGACCCTTGCTAGACATTCCTTAGTTGTTGCTTACTTCAGAGCAGTTTTGACTATTCTGTATTATACAGCTGACTCTCAGAGAAAGGAAAGCTGTAGCCCTTCCCTCTTTGCCAAAGTTAGTAAGATACCACAGCTCTGCAGTTACTTCTCCAGCATTTCTAAACAAGGTTCCAGTGTGGAGGTACACTAGTAATGGAAACTTTCTTTTTCATAGTGGTAACGTACTCACCCATCATGAACAGCATCCCAACTCTTCTGAGTAATTCTGATTTAACGGTTCTTCTGGTTAGTGAGAAAATGTAATGGGATTTCTGCTGCATAAAATGAAGATTCCAGGAAGCTACATAGCCCGATGTCACAACCAAGATTCCTTCAGGGAAGGAGACATTCCTGTACTTGTCAGCTAAATAAAGGAAACAGGAAAAGTCTCCTTTGTGTTTCACTGAAGAAGAGTCAGAGAAGAAAGTGGGAACAAAGCCAGACACCTAGGTATACAGCTGAGATAATGTATCTCCAAAACACCATGCAAAGCAGCAAAGATGCATGTCTTTGGGGCTGAGATTTAATACATCACCTTCTGCATCTTCCATAGGCGTGTAATTCTGAAGAATTTAACCAGAGGCAATGTATCTTATAAGCAGATACCGCATTAGTACAATTATGTATGACAATTATTGTTCCTACAAATTGGTATTATGATATTACATTTTAATAAAGCCATATGACAGGTATCCTCTGCTTATGGCTCACTTACACCCACCTTCTTTCTATAGTGTGGAGGCAGAAAATTTTCCAAAATTAGTTTAAAAAATTGGAGGGGGGAGAAGATTTCTTTTTATTTCCTTCACTGTAGTTCAAAAATCAGAGCTCACTGTCACTCATCTGAGATGATCAGGAAATCCGTCTGCTAAAAAGCAATCTGTTTTCACTCTTTGCAAAAGATGTACAATTTTGCTTGTTTTGCCTCACTAATTGTAAATTTTACAAGTGATAGAGTCTGAGAAGTTTCATAAATTTTATTTCTGAATTGTTTATATCCAAACAGCATATATTATATTCTTACATTTTCCTCATTTAAATTATTTCATCTGTGATCCAGAATAGATGGAATAGTGCCAGAGGTCTGAAAGGCAAGACAGAGAACAAAAAGGTTCCTCAAATCTTTCTGGTATGATATATTAAATTTAACATACTCTCTTCAACCGCTGGGCTTACAGTAAAAGCTTATAAGCAAAGAACGGGTGCTTCAGACTTTCAAACCAGACTAGACAGTTCAGTATCATGTTCATGGATGTGCCACACAAAGGGAAAGCCTGAAACACCAGTATTGCCTGAAGAACAGGAAGACATTTTGCTAGATACATTACATGATATATCAGGCTATGTTCATGTTGTTTTCAATAACATTATTCTTTCCGGTATTCCTCTAGCTGAAAGCAAGAATTACAAGCCTAAAATTTCAAATGCTCCTGGTAATTTTGTACCCTGTATTTTGGAAGCCATCTGGATGACCTTAGTGAAAAACAAGACACTCAAAAGCTAAAGAGCAGGGTTTTTTCCTAAAATTGTGTGTCTAGAACAGCAAAACTGATTGGACTCTGGTTGGTACAAGTGAATATTTGGATCACAGTTTCTTTGCCAAAAGGTGCATGGTCCCCTCACTTGGCTTCAGGGTCGGGGGGCGAGTAAGCATTTGGATACAAAGTCTTAGAGACGCAAGTCTTGTACTGTAGCCTTGAACACGTGCCAGACATTTGTTGCACTCTGAATGGGGATCAAAAAGGGCATTAAGCTGAAATTTTATGTATCATTATTTCTTCATTAGAGGCTGAGGTAGGACCACATGCTGGTGTTGCCAGACCAACAGATGCGGGATCCTTGGATCTAGAGGTCATAGAAATGTTTTGGCAAATTCAAGGTTTGTAACTCTTCTTTTCCATTAAAAAGATCACTGATTACTGATTTTAGTGTTGTTCTTAGCTTGACCTGTTGTAATGAGAAAAGAATCAAATCCAGACATTTCCACAAATGACAGTTCTTGTGATGATAGCTGCAATATTTAGTTAGAGTTCAGGTAAGCAGAGAGAAGCAGCCAAATAACTGAAACTGAAACATGGCAAGGAATAAAAACATAAATTCTCAAACACAGTAAGAGCAAGAAATATATCAGAGACTCTGCAGAGACAATAGATGATGAAGTTACAACAGAAAAGCTCAGAAAAAAATGAAGCCATAGCAGAAAAACTAAGTGTATTTTGTAACTAAATGAAGCTCTGCTTGGGGTCACACTGTTCACCACATCCATAAAGAAGATGTATAAGGGTTGTCAATGTTTGTTAACAATACCAAGCTGTGCAAGGTAATAGAGATGCCAGCTGACTGCAGAAATGCAGAAGGGTCTTATCACTAAGTAACTGACAGACAAAATGACAGATCACGTTTGGTACAGGGAAATCTAAAATGATACAGAGGAAGAAAATCATAATTGCATGTTTATGATGCTGGACTCTGAGCTGGCAATTGCCACTCAGGAATGAGGCCATGGGGTAATTCCATGAAATAATTTCATAACACTGGAAGAAATAAAAAACATTATTTTGAAAGTACCGGAAGACAAAAAAGTATCACAGGTCACTGTACAGGTAACTACATCTCTTATACTGTGGGAAATTCTTACTCCTCCATACCAAAATGGTAGCAAAAAACATCACTAAATGCTGCTCTTTTCTTACATTCCTACCTAAGCATCTGCTGTTGACCCCTCTTAGGGTTAGCAGGGTTTCATGGGCATACCATGATCTAATGAACATTACTTTTATTCTTTCATATCTTACTGTTTATATGTCTAAAAAAATTTGTTCTTGCTGTTATTGTAACATAGTACTTCAAATCCGGTAAGCAGTGTAACAGGAACACTTCCAGTCCTAGTGACTGGGAAGATAGTGATTTCAGTCTTATCACAAATCCTTTTAACCTAGCAGGGCTTTTTGTGTATATACAAGCTTGAACAAACAAAATAGTAGAATTTAGAAAGGAAGATGTGTGACACTATTTTTTTTTATGCCAGTTCACATTTTTTCCTGACAGTACAGTTCCTCACTGTTTTTTTTCTACTGTCTAATTGCTAAGAGATATTTTTCTATGGTTAATATAGCTCATGTCATTTCCCAGAGGTTGTGTCACTGTAATTTCCAATCCTTGTGCACAGTGAAGACATCTGTGAGAATTACAAACACCCACCCTGAAACTGCAATCTTAAGTTAGGCAAAATTCCCTTTTGAATAAATGGGAATGGCCCTTCTTGAAAAAAAGCCAGTAGATGCAAGTGGAGGAAGAACTCGAATTGCTGTAGAAAATAGTGAAGTAAGAGCAAGTGGTTTTCAGCACACTATGTATCAGAGCTGCAATCTGATCATTATATCCACTCAGTCCCCTGGAACACAGCATATTCTATTATTTCACAAATAATCAGGTGGTCTCATTCTGAACAGTGTGATTTCTCCTACTCACAGTTAAAATGTTTCATAATGAATTGTATGATTTTCTCTTGTTTCTTTTTAATGCAAAGCAGTATCTTAATTTGACATTTTGGGATGCTGCAAGTAAAACTTAAGAAAAAGATGCAAGAATAGGGGGTAACTAAATAGATCTCCCCTTTACCACCAAATAAGCACACAAAAATTTGATTCATATAGTTTCATTGTACAGGCTGCCAGAACCCTAACTCGACAAGAAGATGTTCCCAACACCGTATCTCGATGTTTCAGAGAAGCATAAAGACAGAGAGGACCATAAGAGCACCACAGAGGTGCTACAAAGGCCAGTGCTTTCAAGTGAAGTTAACAGCAATTGACTTTCTCCAGGGAGAAGGGAGTCTTCTGGTAGGGTTAAGAGGGCCTTCCAGCTTGTATTTCCCTAAAAACTTCAGCAAAGTCTTCATGCGAGATGTGCTGAAGAACCAGTGGGTGCTACATACTTATTAGAAGACATTGATGCGAAGTGCTGTTGCCTGGAAGTTGCACTGGAGGGGGGACTGGTTTATGTCCTGACAGTCATGCTAGGGAGAATTTAAATACGTTTAATGACAGAAGGAAAGTGTGTGTGCCAGCAGTAAATATATAAAAAATTTAAATGGCATCTGGTTTTCTTGATTTCATGGTCTTCTCTTTCAGCTTTTAGACACAACTGGCAGTCCCCTTGCAAAGGCTGCTTCATGGAGGGAAGGCTGCCACCCTTCACCTCAGAGCCTTCAGAATCCTCTGATAGACTTCATAAAGCACAGATATGACCAAAAAGCTGCTTGCCAAAATCTGGACAGGAGAGTGTCTACCCCAGCAACTCAGCCAACTGAGACAGAAAAGGGAAGGCCAGCACCCTATAAACTCACAACTTAGACATGAAACAGTATCCCAAAATCTTCCATGAGGAGCCTGAGCCTGTTCCCAGCTGCCACCATTGCCCAGGCATGACCCACAAGACGTGAGTCCCAAACCCCTTTCATGACTGCACCTATGGCTTTGGAGGTAGAAAGTCTTTGGTTTGGATGGACTTGTTATTTTTTTTTCTCAAGTATACATCTGATTAGGTGCCACAAAAAATCTTATTAGCTCCCTTCCCCTCAAGAACATCATGGGAGAAGTTCCCACCTCTTTAAGGTGTTGATCTGAAGAACACCCAGACTGGGCTTTTTCTCTCCCTTCAGCACAGAAACCCAAGTGTGATTGTAAATGGGCCTAGGACAGAGCATTTGGGGTTTAGTATCATTACTGGTACAAGAGGAGGTAGACTGACTCTGACAGTCCTGACTCATGTACTGTCCCTCCCCAAGGATGACTTGTGGCAGGCCAGGGCATGCTGTACCGAATCCCTGCTGAGTACTTACTGCAACAGGTAGTGCCAGGCCTAGGACTGGGAGCTCACGCTGGGCTGGGTGGGTGACATGGAGCCATGCACTATCCTTTCCTTCGGCAGCATCTGGAAATATAGCTCAGGCAGCAGCAGAAGAGCGAGGGCAGGGCTGCGTAAGAAGCATGAGAATGCTTTGGGTCCAGAGGGAGACAGCTCCTCTGGCTCCTCCTCCCAGCATGCTATCTGCATGTTTGTACATGTACATGAAGTGAGGCTGATGCTGGTGCCTCTTTGCAATGCAGTAGCTGGCTGGAACAACTTTTGCTGTCTGATGAGGAAGGGGTAAAAGACCTACGTGCACACTGGTCGCAGCTACATACAGTAGAAGCTGAAAGACCAAACTACTTCATCTAAATATGTACAGTACTGGCAAAGGCTATCCAAATGTGCTGGGACCACTCATCTCCGATTTGGCTAGTCACTAGGCACATTTGGGCCATGTGGCAACTACAGCTCAGATATCCCACTGGTGATAGCAGAGCCAGGGGACGTGCCATATGTACACACTTGGCTGAAGGGTGTATACATGGGCTGAAGGGCAAGCCTAGGTGTTTTGGATCTGGCGTTCAAAGTGAACAGCTCATGATGTCTTCAAGTACACTCCCAGAGCGAGGCACTATAGATGCTCTGGAAATGGGACCATGGCAGCACATAACCAACATGATTAGTAGAAAACAGGCCTCCTGTTCATCATTTTAGTCTTTTTACTTTTTGACAGTTCTATTTCCAAAAAAACACAAATTTTCACCAATCTTGCTTCTCTCTCCTATAGGTAATTGAATAATGAAGCTGAAGAAATAGGTGTCACTTGGAGAAATTCAGAGATTCTGCACCATCTGAAATCCCTTGTGCAGTTCTTTGTTCTTTACTTTGGACCTTTTTCCTCATCACAGATCACATTTCAGTCTTCAGAGGGTTGACAGGTAATACATATTTTTAATACGTGTCCATGGCAACTTTTATTTCACTAAAACATACTGTATATGCCACACTGGCAACAAATTGGCAGTATCTAAACTAATTCCAAAAATAATAATTACACCTTTCCACATTGTCAATAAAGAGATCACTATCAATATCCCCAGCCTCAGATCATTACTCAATCCACTCCTGAACTTAATTTCAGTCTAAAACTAACCTCTTCCAGGAAACATCTGAGTGACTGTAAAGTCCGTACCACTAAATAGTCACCAAAATAAATCTGTAGTGAAGTAAGAAATGAAGTGACTATGAGACCAGAGAACTCTCTACCAAGGATCTCAGATCCACATTTCAAAAACAGCATCAAATATCTTTTAACTAAAGCAGTGTGGCTGAGTTCAGCCTTCTCACACATTTATATAGTTGGAATAAATGGCCTCTTCAGTCCTTTACAGATTAATACTTACTTTCTTGGGCTATTTCTATGATACCCGTGGGATTTACAGTGCCTCTAGCCATGGCCTCATTCTCATCTAAATGAAGGATAATTGCGTATGACGACCGCAGAATGTGTTTCCTTCATTTACTGCCTTATTTTTTGGATCCTTCTCAAACTTTGCATGGACCAATGTTCCCCTCCAGGTTAACTCAGCCAGGGAAGGATTCTGTTGGACACCGTATATACAGTACTAATATACCGCTAATGCTTCTGAGTCCTGACTAAATACATGCTGTCTCCCACATTCCTGTAGGAGCATGTTTTACCTTCTTCCTGGTAAGCATACCAGCACTGTTTCCAGCACCAGAGTGGCTTCCTTGCCAGGTGAACATGGAGTCAATATTCTGCTTCTTGTTGGGAAGATTCAGTACAAATTAGCAGACCATTGGCAGAACACTTCAATGAAAATTAATTCATGTCCTGATCTAAGCAGACTTTGCTGCCAGTGACTTCTAAAACTGGACAGAACTCTAGAAAACATTCTGTAAGGCATAACCCTTCATCCTCACAGGAAACCGGATACCCTAATAAGTATATCGTATCTGTGTTAGACTTCAGCACCTGTGGCCTCTGAGATGTCAGGCCAGGTAGAAAGGTGTCTAGCATCATTTTGAAAAGCATATTAATCTTTACTTGGATATTAATGAGGTTGTAGAGGTCTCATGTATAATTCCAGCCCATGCCTCCAAGATAAATGTGTGTGAAGCAGTTCAGTCATCAAGAAGAGATGAGTAAAGATACTGACTAATTCTATCTGCCTCATGCCCATCGTACCAGCCCCATTCCATACAATTTATTAATGAGTGCACCACTGGAAAATCCACTATCAAGGTTCTTATTACGCAAAGGTCACAGACTGCATTAGCATTTGCAATACAGCAGGTTTTCTAGAGGTTGTGCAAGTCAGTCACTTGCCAGACAAGCTCCCATATAAAGAACCCATCATCTTTCTCATATTCACTCCTGCCTAGGTTCAGAGCAGAATCTATCAGAAGTCAAGAACTTCATGAGCATCAAGAAGTCAGTATTATCCATATTATTGCTCATGTCTCTTCCGTGACACCTGCTTTCTACAAAACATCTGCCTAGAGAGACCTGAAAAGCAGCACAGTTGAAAGTATCTAGCTGCCAGCATGTCTCAACGAGTATCTATATGTTTGTTTTCAGGATGCGATTTTGTGCCTGCCACTAAGTTCTCAAATAAATGTCAGTGCTGTTCCCAGAGCAGCAGAAACTCTGCTCAGAAGACAAATGGGGAAGGAAAACACAACAGCTTTTTTTATAGTTACCTCAGAACTCTGAGGTCAAAGCATGATGACATTCAGATCTTGATAATAAACATGACATTTTCACAGTTACATTATCTTCTCTAAATGTCAGAAGAGAGTACTCCAGTCACAATACATCAGTGCACTCAGAGGGGATCCAGTCTTCCATTCCCTCACATCAGTTTTATACCAGTTTGATGTCACTTACATTAACAGAATTGTAAAATAAAAAATAAATTTTAAAAAAATTAAAAAGGAATACAGCAGAGGATGGAGCCAATAATGATTTCTGAATTTCTATGGGGAACATTTCCTTAAGTAAGATATTTTGGACACTGTAACAGTTGTAAAGATGATTACATTTTAGGAGGAAATCAACTCAGATGTTCTCTACTATTTGAGACAGTACAATGTCTGGGGCTTTTCTCAGATGTAAACCAAAGCTGACACCCTCCCTGGTGTTTGATACCTCTGTAAATACCCTGAAAACTTGAACTATACTTGCAGAAGGACATTGACAAACTCGTAAGCAGAAAATGAAAAGAGCAAACTGAAAAGAAAGAATCAAGCCCCAAAATATTGATGCATATACCCTTCAGCACAGCCACTCCAGAAACTTCAGCTTTTTTGTTCAGAATACTTGGTTGAAAATACCAGACAGCTATGGGCACACGGACAGTTAGAGGAGCTATAGTGCTAAGACCATCTGTCCTATCACTTTTTGGTACACAGCAAAACTTCTTAGTGAAGCTAACACAATCTCTGGCTCCTTATTTCTATTTTTTTTGTCTTTGGCACATCACATGACTAGATTTAGAACCTGCAGTACAAGAAGAAGGAATAATAAGGGAGCACTTACATTTTAGATCTCTGTTTGACTCCCCCCATACTCTCATAACGATGATCATACTCTCATAATGATATTTTTGCTTTAAGTACCTTTTCAAAGATATAATTAAATACATACATACATACGTAGCTTTGACAAACTCATGCATTTGCAAACTTGAGTGAAAAAACAAACTTGTGTAATTTGACAGATGAGAAACTTTACTTTAGAAAGCAGAGAAAATGAAAAGGATGTGACAGGGTAACCAACTGAATATGAGCTGAGAGTGATTTAATTTTAGCTGAGAGCAAAACCACAACCTTACAGTGCATTAACAGACACCATGCAGTAGAAATGGTGAAGTGTTAACCATTCAGTACACAGCATTTTGTCCGGTCCTCAGGTCACACACACAAAGGTTCAGAAAGCTGTTCAAACAACAGTGGCACATCCAGATACAGCTTTGTTATCAAAGAATTAAAAGCATGGTCTAGGCAGTTTCTTTAATGGAAGGCAAACAGAGAGGTTGATCAGTCTCTAGATATCTACACAGCAAAGAAATTTCTGAAAGTAGATGGATCTTTAAGTTAGCAGAGGAAAGACATTATGAGATTCAATATGTAGATACTTCCGTATTCAGATTTTTTTTTTATTTCTTTAATTCAGCGCACATTTAAATCATGGCCACCATTAACTAGTAACAAAAGTTACAAGGCACAAAAATTATTGCAAGAAATTTCAAAATCATAGTATTATGGTTAAACGTGTTGACCTAGAACATATTTGGGACAGTTTGACCTCCAGTTGACTCCTCTCCCAAAGCCAGTGGCTTTTCACCATTTAAAGAAAATCACACATTGCAAGTGTATTTCCCACATGCAAGTGCTCAAACATGTTTTCACTGTTGATGTTAACCACTAGCAATAGAATATAAGTAGTCACATTATGTACAGAGAACAAGTAAGAAGCAAATGTCCATTTTCAGATGAGGCAATGGAGCAAATAAGAAAAGGAAGAAACTCCAAAGAAGTTATTCCTGGTCTGATACAAAACCTCACCTATCTAATGGCTGGACACAGCTCAGCAGGATGCACAGATACCACAGTTCAGGCACACTGAGATCTTATCACCAGAAAAGCAAGAACTTCCTTAAATAAAGTGCATTTCTCTTGTACAATGAGCCTGATCTGTTCAAATTAGTTCTGCTTGGAACAGATGGTAGCTCTGATAAATGATGCCTTATATTAGCATGATATCAAGATGTAAGCATTACCTATTCTGTGTCTTGTATAATAATGCAATCTTTGACTTTAAAATTCTTTTCTTTAAAAAGGTTGTTACTGATATCTGCAATTCAATATTCAATATACAGTGATTAACACAGAAAAATACAAAGAACTGAAAGTACAATATTTTTTAAAATGCTTTAATAAATCATTTCCTAACATATTAGTCATTTAGATCTCAATGGTATTATTTTGAAATGTTTGGATCACTGGCAGGTATGTATTCTCATACAGTCCTAGCATCCTCTCCTGAAACCCCTTCTTCATCACTTCTTAGTAAAAAGAAGAGACAGGAACATCCAATGCCTTCCAAGCACAGTTTTTGCAACATTTTAAATGATGAAGAGAATAGCTCTGCATAAAGACTATTTTTTTTCCTCATTCATTTTCTATTTCCCACACTGTTCATCTCTCTCATCATTTTTAAGATACCCATTCCAGCACCCTGGGAGGAACCATCTCTCATACCAAATGGCAAAACTGCAGATCCAGTTTAGTGTTTGACCACTGCACAGCTAACAGTGAGCTCTTGCTAACGTGATTTTATATCGTTGCTTAGCTTTGCGCAATTATGTATGCATTCAGTAAAACTCTCGTTAGACTGTCTTCATTGTGAATGCTGACATTCAGCCAGCTCATTACCAAATTCATCATTCTGATAAAAGATTTTGTTCTAAATTCTCAAGTGTGTGGGGAACACTTTCAAAATGTTACATATTAAGATTGCAATAGTAGTGTGACCACAGACAGTAGCCCACTGAGAAGGCTACTATAAGATATCTAACTATGCGCACAAATCCAATGCTCTTCACAAATCTGCTGGGGACAGCTATAGTTAAATGCTGGAAGCAAATCCCCTGCTGGCTTACAGAGAGGCAGCTTTACATCAGTAGGACAAGAACCTGCTCCTAGTGGATTGTCTTCTGTACAGCCTTGATCTGACAATATTTTGTATATCTTTGTGCATTGCACACTTTTCTAAAGGACAGTTGTTAGCTCCTGAGTGGCTGGTAGCCTCTGGGAGACCCAATGTTTCGAGAACCTTTTCACCTTCATTCATTAAAAAGTATGCTACTCCATTTGGAATTAATTTCTTTATGCTTCTTCAGTTAGTACTTAATGTTGCCTGCCTGACATTACAAGAATTTATACTGAATCTTCTGTTTGTTTCCTTTTCTTCCTGAACCCTCTCTCTCTCAGCCCTGTGTTCACCATGAGTAAAACAGTTTCACATGAGTAATGCAAGATGACAAGAGATATCACAGAGAATAAAATATAGGAAATCTCTTAGTAGAACAAGAAAAATTAACCCAAAACTTTTTGGCAGTATCAGTGGTCTTCTCCTTACCCAGTCCATCCTTGCATGCTTGATATTAACAGAGTAAAGGTAATTTTCTTCTTCCAGTTTTTTAAATGAAAAATCCATGTTAAAGATTAGATTAGATTAGATGATTAGATTTTGCTAGCTACTACATTTTTATGTATATTTATAAGTGAGAGAATTCATTTATAAAAATACATCTCCTCGTGTGTTAGTTCCCTCTCCCGCAACAAGCTGAGTGCTGTAAGCCCTCTGCCATAGTGTACAGCAACATACAGTGTTTAAACCAGCTCTCAGAAAGGCTGTCAAAGGCGCAATCATTCAAAAGCTTCTGACTTTTGTTTCTCCACAGAGACATAGTAGAATGCCTTCTTTTCACATTTTTTTTTAAAATAAAGATGTTAAAAAAAAAGTGAGTTCTTTCTTAGTGTTGGTCTCTCCTAACCTATTCTACCTCCCAGTTAGCCTAAGAAGTCTTCTCTTCACAAGGGTCTTCTCCAGAATTCTTCGGGTATGCAGTGCACCTTCCTGAACTATAAGAGCGTACCAAACACCTCCTACACGAGCCCTATCAGCTCTGACCGCAGGTGGCAGCCTGTTGTTGGACCTGTGCACGCTCTCCCCTTCTCTCCATCACAGCAGGCCAGCCTTTGTGATCAGTCCAAGCGGCAGAGCTCCCACGGGGATAGCCGTCGCAATGGAGATGCTGAGAGATGCTTTCTGACCTTCTCCATGTAGACGCAGCAGGATAGTTACTCCAGCCCTCTGGTGTCCCTTGTGCGGGAAATATCCATCTGCTCGAACTCTGTTACACAAGGGAAAGCTGTGCTCCCTGCACACCTTTCATCTTTCTAATTTACAGCTCAGCAGACTCATGAAGGGGCAGGAGGAGTGGAGGGGAGGAAAGGGGTGTGGAGGTGATGCTTTTAGTGTTCTGTGTCTCAGCAGGGCATTGGGTTACCACCTTGGGGTCTGGTTTTGGCTGTTGCATACGTACTTCAGCCCCTTGTCAACGCAATGCAGGTAAAGCTTTTCACAGGAAACGTTCCTAATCCCAGTTCCTCTGATTCTGTAGTTTATGCTAGTTAAACCTCTTTCTCCAAAGCTGCCACTATGGACATTTTAATGTCACGAGTGGACTGTATTAATGTTTAAGTGCAGTGTTTGAACACATGCTCAATCTTATTCTAGAGTAACTTTCTCACATAGACAAGCCCTTCTGCCTTTGTTTCCACTGGCCTCAAAGCAAGTAGAACTAGTGGATCTGGATACAACAAGGACGGAGGTGAGGCAGGTCTCATATCACACCTGCAGCCCAACTCGTGGCACCATAAATAGCCAGCTGAAACAATCATGCGGGGACAGACAGGGAAACCTACAATTTCATACAGAGCAAAATGGCCCAAACCACACAGGCTCATGAGAGCTGTGGCTAAAGAACCGTGCCCAAGCTAAAGGCCAAATAAGCAGATTTAACTTCCACAACCAGCCATGCACCTCCCACATAATGAACTGAACTTACTCAGAACACAGCATTTCTAGTATCATTTCTCTGTCTTGCTCTATTTCATACCTTTGTTTCTTATTTTCCTAAATTTTTTCTAAAATCCAGGTAATATCAAAATTACCTGAAAAGAGCTGGAGCACTTTCTAATTCACTAAATTAAAAAAAAAAAAAAACCCAAAAAACAGTACTTAGGAAATATTTCTCCCAAAATGTTCTTTGAGAAATTAGGTAAGATTTGTATGTTTTAAGTAGTCTAACATTATAATGTTCCAAACTAGAGAAGAAAACAGCAAGAAATTCAGTTCTTAGTGATAACTCATTTTAAAAAGCAATATGGATGGCATCCAATATAACTCAAGTTAATCCTCAACCAGGTTCTTTCACACAAAAACAATCTTTACTTCAACTGGATCAGGACCAGTTACAAAGCTTTGTTATTTTTGGTAGTGATAGTAGTAACCATAGCAGTAAAAAAACAGCTTTAGCAATTTAAATGGCATTTCAAGAATTTTTAAAAGCACAGTTTACTTTTTACATGATTGAAAATTCATTAGTTATTCTTTTTTTTACTGTTTCAGGAGAGCTTTAAGGGTAGTTTTCTAAGATTGTAACTCAATATATGACTTACTGTTGTCAAAGTATACACGTGCTAATATCAGTCTTTGCATTGTATTCTTTTCAATTCACATGGCTTTACAGAAAGGCTTTCGAATGTGTGAGATGGCACAATATACTTACATAGCCATAGATATAGATATATAAATATCCCCAGAAATCCACCTATCACCTTTTTTTATGTGTTAGCCTATCTCATGGTTGCAGAGACTCTTACAAGCATCAGGCAAGTTCGTCCAATATTATCTATCCAAGTACACAGTCATAAGTCCCCCTTTGCTGGATTATCTGCTTTAAAGCACAAAAAAGTCATCTGCAATCAAAACTATCTCATCAAAAAGCAGTCATATTAGTGGTTCAGACAGAGTCGGCACTGGAGCGAAAATAGCTCTGTTAGGAGTTGAGTTGCACCATGGAGAGAAATGTTACCAAAAAAAAAGACAGAAGCCTTTCAAACACAGGAAAGGGAAAGAAGGAGCAGAGATGACAGTGCACAAAATACAGCAGCAGCCTAGAGCAGACCAGATTTTTTTACTGCACTGCAAATGTAAACAAAAGGCAATGAATACATCATAAGGACCTAAGTGTTTCATTACCACAGAAAGTCACATTCTCCCTCTGATCCCCATGCAACCTTCCTACTGATAGCAATGGCTAAGAGCTTTGTGCTTTGGGGAGTTCACTGGCCTGATTTTATAGTCCTGGCTGCATGAACTATGTTATGCCTAATCAAATTGTGGCATTCATTATCACAACATGCCAGAGAAATCATATGCATAAATAGGCTTAAAATAATTAAACGGATTTATGCAGAGAAGATCTATCAATTACTATTAAACGTAATTAGTATTTAAGCTACTGACTACAGAAGCTAGAAGACAAACCAGACAAAGGAGCAACCTGTACATCTACTGTTTCTCTATGTATCCACTATTTACCACTGCTTGACAAAATCCCAGATTCACCGAGATTCGAATGAACCTCTGGAGATCATTTACTCCAACACCTCTGCTCAAAGCAGAGTAATCTAGAACAGGTTTTTCACAGCTGGGTTTTGAATACCTTCAAGGAGGGAGATCCACAGCCTCTCTGGGCAACCTTTTCCAGTGTTTGACCACTTCTACAGTAAGAAAGCTTTTTCTTATGTTCAAACAGAATTCCCCATTTTCCCATTTGTGCGCATTGCTTTTTGTCCTGTCACTGAATACCACTGAGAAGCCTCTGGCTCCATCTTCTTTACTCCCTCCCATCAGGTATTTATAAACAATGATAAAGACCCCTGAGTCTTCTCCAGGATAAACAGTCCCAGTTCTCTAATCCTCTCCTCATATGGAAGATGCTTCAAGCCCTTAATCTTCTCCATGGCCCTCCATGGACTTGTTCCAGTATGTCCATCACATTCTTGTACTCCCCCTCCTTGTCTTCCCAGCTTGTGGTTGCAATCCACTGCAGCTATCCTACCATGTTGCTGTGATCATAGTGAGACTGTAACCCAGCAGCTACATGCAAACCTGTAACTCCTCCTGTTTGCTCCCCATGCGGCATGCACTAGCATACAGGCACCCCAGAGAGGCACTTGGTCATGCTGATTTAGTGGCTTAGTTCAATCTTTGGTTTGATCCTGTAAGGCTACTGTCATGGTTTAAGCCCAGCCAGCAACTAAGCACCACACAGCTGCTTATTCACTCTCCCCGGCGGTGGGATGGAGGAGAGAATCAGAAGGTTAAAAGTTAGAAAACTCATGGGTTGAGATAAAAACAGTCTAATGATCAAAAGGAAGTCATAATAATCGTCATCATCATAAATTGTAAGGAAAGGAGCAAAAAATAACAGAGAGGAAAATAAAACCCATGAAGGACAAGTGATGCAAATGAAAAAATGAAAACAATTGCTCACCACCAACTGACTGATGCCCGGCCAGTCCCTGAGCCGCAGCCCCCCTGCCAACCTTCCCCCGGTTTTATTGCTGAGCATGACATCATACGGTACAGGATATCCCTCTGGTCAGCTGGGGTCAGCTGTCCCAGCCGTGTCTCCCCCCAACTTCTTGTGCACCCCCAGCCTATTCACTGGCGGGGCAGCGTAAGGAGCAGAAAAGGCCTGGACTCTGTGTAAGCACTGCTCAGCAGTAACTAAAACATCAGTGTGTTATCAACACTGTTCTCAGCACAAATCCAAAGCATAGCCCCATAGAAGCTGCTGTGAAGAAACTGAACTCTATCCCAGCCAAAACCAGTACAGCTACTCTTATAAACTGGTGATCTGAGTTTTTACCTTTTCAAGGTCAATATCGTAGGTAGTTACCATAAAATTACAGGCAATAGGTAGAGGAGGGACATTATACTGTCATCGTCCAACACTTTACTCTAAGCCAGGGTCAAATATTGTTCCTGAGAGATGTTTTTTATTATATTATTAAGGTGTGCAGTGGTTTCAAACATCAATCATTTCATTAAGTGCTTTACATTATGTCCCTTAACATTTGAATGCTTTTCTGTAGTATTTAACTTAACTAGTCTTTGCTTCAGCTAAAGTCCAAACTTTGTTCAGCTAAAGCTCCCAGAAGGTACTTCTGTTCCTTCTTCAGTGAACATGGAGGGCGGTCTATTGACTTCTTCCTTTCCAATACCTTTTATATATTCCAAGACAACCCATCTCACTATTATTTGTGTTCCTTTAATTTTCTTTTCATTGGCTGTGCTTTCCTGTCCCCTGACAAGTCTGGCTGCTTTCCCTGGGACTCTATCCACAAGTCCACCTTTTTTCTTGATGTGCTTCCCCAAAACTGGCATAATAGAGCAGTGAGGCCTGCCAAACAGAAAAAGTACACTGAGTATCTTTCAGATCACACTTGCCTTGTTGTGGACTCCCATTTACTTTGTGACTTCTAAACTACAAAATTTAAAAATCCTTTTGCAGAACATATACAGGCCCAGTTTACATCTTACTTGAGGACATCCACAACACAATGTCTGATGGAAGAAAGTGGCACTAATGGCCTTGGGACATGACCTTCCCTCCTAACAACATCTGACAAAGGCTGTCACTCAGAGTACAGGTAAGTTAGCAGTCACAGAGGAGATATGGTAAAGGCAGATGAGGATGTATTATTTCTATACAGCAAAGCATTTGTCTTTCCCTGAAACCTATAGCACCCTTAAGCACCCAGCCCTGAAGACTTCCTGCCTCTCTCTGAAGTGAATCTAACTGTATCACCTTGCATGAACATGGTGGATAATATTTATTATCTTCTATGTTATTGTTGAAGATAAAGCCTGCAAGAGCCACCCTGGTGAAATAAAACCTGTATGTCCTCACGTGTTTGTCACAAATTAGCGCAAGCAACTTGTCATTATCAGTAACCTGCTTTCTGCATGACTCCTTACAGATAAGGCAGTTCCTCTATTTCTTTCAAAGACAACATGTGTTCAGTTGCTCTACTTTCTCTTGCCCAAACTCCTGCTAATTCAGGCTAAGAGCAATGTGAATCACAGTCCTTGTATCACTCATTCAGTAGCATGCAGGGCTCACGTAGTTTCCCAAATGGAAGAAGCCAAGGGGACTCCTTTGATACAAAAGCAGGTTCACACTAGAAGATGCATGGAAGTGGTGCTCCTTACTTCAAGGGTTTCAAGCACAAGAGCTGACAAAACCCAGGAATGTAACAACATCTGAATTTTGTTTAAAAAGGTTTTCAAGTTGCTTTATTTAAGTAGATCCAGTTTATGAGATCAGAGAGTAGGATAAATATTTAAGAGTACAGAAACATATATAGCTCCATAGGAGCTGTCAAAAGCTTCTGTTCCCACATGCATATGGGCATTGCAATTGTTTTATGGACGTGCTAATGCCACTGACTTCTACTAGCCTTCTCGAAGTGTGGAACCTCTGAAAACCAGACATGTCTAAGCTATTTTTAACATTGTAGATTAATTACATTAAATTAGGTCACCTTGTCATTTAATGATCATTTTCACTTCATCCTTTGATGTAGCATATATCTCAAACTTTCCTTCTGGGCAGAAGCTCAGATGAGTATTAGCATTACAGTCAGAGCAAGGATAAAAGAAATAAATAAATGGGAATAGTAGCTACATTTGGATTCTGAAGGGAATTACGAATATTACAAAGACACAGTATTATTCAGGCCTGGAACCTGGAACTGAGTAGCTCTCTTCTTCCTAACAATTAGGTAGATGACCAAGGTAAGATGTTTACAAATTCAGGTGATCTTGGAGGGAAATCCTTCTATGAAATTAGGTCCTTTGTTCCCTCTAGTTTACTCTTTCCAAAAAGAGCTATTACAGACTGCCAAAGCCTTATTATTTACTATCAGCCACCTGCAGATTTCTCTGTTGTGGACACAAAAAAAAACCCCAAACCTAATTTTAAAGTATTACAGTTGATACTTTATCCTAGGGAGAGAACAGACAGCAATATCCATCAGTCTTTAAATCCCCTTGTTTACTGTACCACTAGACTTTATGTAATGTTGTTTTTCTTCCTGAAATGCGTCTGCCAGTGATATGAAATGATCGCAATGTAATATCCTAAATGTTTTCATCATGTGTAATTATTTATTTTCATGCCATTCTGAAATCCTAGGCAGATTGCCGACTTGATGATCATGTTTTCCCCCACAAAATATTTAATAGACAAGAGACAAAAGCCTTAGAAGGATCAGAAATAGAAATGTTTAAATAACCTGCCACTTGAATCATCAGAAAGCAAATGCTATATCTTATCAGAAAAACACAAACAAGCTTTTCTTGTCAATGGCTTTTTATTAACTGTTTACCATAAACCTTTATCAATTAATTTCAGTAATAATTTCAAACAGAAATGACAATAAAACAAAGAGACAAAGAAAATAAGTAAAACTCAAGCTGACTGAATTAATTTGTACCATCTTTGCATAACCTGGCAAAAGGCCGACATGTAATTTCAGTTAATGGTATTAATTTAATTGAATGTCTCTGGAACTGCAGTTATAGTAATTCAATTTATGGCAATCTGCAAATAAATTTACAGTGTAGGCCCTAGTTTTTAAATTGGATGGAGAGAAACCAGTAATAGCATCACAATCCCTTTTCTTTTTCAAAAAAGTAAGATAATATGTGAATCTTTCAAAAGATAATGTTCAGTAAATTCTCATACCAGATGGACAATCCTGAAGCCTGCCATCAGAGTGGATAAAAACACATGACTTCAGGAGCATGGGGATAGTCTCTTTAATACAGCGGCACAAAAAATGCACTTTTAGCTACTGCTAAAAGAAAGATACCCTATAAATATGTTCCCTGTGGTCAGATTATTTTACCATTTGGGTTGAATTAACTTGACTTTGAAAAGTCAGTTGCTGGATGAGCATAAAATGAAACATTTGCTTTTTTCCTAGGGACTGAGATTTCGGGAACCCTTGGCACTTCTGCACACTTCTTCAAAGTTTCACTTGTAGTAAACAGTTGCACTTTGGTCTTCTCTCAGTCATGCTTGAAAGCATTAATAAATCCCAAGCGTAGTACACGGCTAATGTGCATGGACAGAATGCAAGAAAACTTGTACAGGTTGGAGAGAAGAAAACTCTTCCAGATGCACTATTAGATAGCAGAATCATTTGGGTGGGATTCATCTCAGTGAGAGGTTGTAATGTAGATGTCTCAATCTCAGCTACTTCTCTACGTTCCCTTTATGGTCGATGGAGAAAAATGGGCACTTGCAAGTATGATTTATCTGTTTTGCTTTTAAAATCTCTGTAACAATTCAAAGACTGATATTCTAAAAGTGCCTGCTCCTCTTCACTAATTGCAAGAGCATGGTCAGATGAATCATGTCCAAGTTGCAAAGATCTAGGAATCCATTTGCTTATTATAAACTGACCCTTAAGGTGACATAGCAAATGTCTATTATGGTTGCAGACATGAGAGTTCTTCATCACAAATAGCAGAGCTGGTATTCTCCACTTCTCTGGGTCCCATGTCATTCTTGGCAGCTTATTCACAAGCAATGGTTAGGCATGGCAGCTTATTCACAAGTAGGGTTAAACAAGGGCTGAAACTGCACTCATGGAGTGCTTGCAGGGAACCAGACCCATCTGGAAAATGTTATTCTGCATGGTCATTTCTGCTCAGAAATCTTCTGGCCCTGGCTTTCTTTAGAGGGTGTCAGCTGGGTGACAGGACAGGGAAGAATAAGTTAGCCAGACACAACATGTTTTCAAACCTTTTCTTGAGATGTCTTTGGGAATCTTCCAGGAAGAATCCAGTGAAGCCATATTGCTGTTTTGCCATCTTCACTTCTTCCCATCCTGAGATAACTGTTATAATGGAGAGCAACGCAGCTTAACAGTATTCTGTATAAGCTTTGGAACTCTCTTTCAAAGCTGTAAATTTTAATAATACTAGAGGAAACCTGGAAAATACAATGCTCTTATTAGCCTCAAGAATTAGTAAAGCTTATGGGCTCTTACCAGTCCTAAGAAAGCTTCTACTGCTACATCAGCAGAAAACAAAAACCAAGGTAAATAAAACCAGGTAAAATTTTCAGCAGAGTATTTTGGGCAGGGATGAATACAATTTTTATCAAGCTTTCTCTCCTTAAGTCCTTTCTTCCCACCTACACTTTCAGAAACACCATAGCTCTTTTCTTCACATCCTCAAGTAATAATCTCCCTTCAAGTCCACATCCAGAAACTGCTGAATCAACCCGTCTTACTAAATGACATTCCTCAACTGCAAACTCCATACAGAACCCCATCTGTGATGGATGGTTTTTTAAAAGCGCTTGACAAAAAAACCCAAACAAAATAACATACACTTTCAAACCAACCTCTAGACTCTTTTCTGGACTCATTAGCAACTCCAGGATAAGAACAACTTGATTTGGGTTTCTAAACTTGTGTCCAGGACTCTTGGACCTATGACCTGCTTGGAAAGACTGAAAACAACTGGCCAGGGATGAACTAATCAACTTTGCCTGGTATGTGACTGAGCTCCCCTTTGTAAATACATGGAAATACACTCAGAGGAATTTCTAGCATTTTTGATTCTACTCTAGGATTTTCCATTATTTTAATTGAAGTCTGCTTGAGAAGTGTGGATTTTTTTTTATCCTTGTTCCAGCCACTGCTCTACTGCTCCAATCTGGCTGTGTATGTTGTTCAATTTAGAAGAACAGGTTTCACATTTTCCATGTAGAACTCCACTGATTCCTGGAATATATGTGATTTACAGGGACGAGCTTCCACATATTATTTCAGCCTGACAAGTGTGACTGAAGAAATGGGGAAAACAACACAGAGAAACAATCCAGCAAGGCCCTTCCTTCACAGAAGACAAACAGACAGTTGGAAATGATCAAGTTTTTTGTCCCTTGATTAATACATTTCATAAATTTTCATTAAATACTCTCTGAAATTATACGAACTTGAGACACATTGTAAGTATCCACAAACAAGCTCATGTCTGAATTAAATAAGGTGCCAGAATGCCTATCATAGGAAACGCAAGCCTGTGCTTTAACTGCTTTTCAAGATTTCCCATTGAATTTCAAGAGCAAGCCGTCAGCCCTTATTGCAAGGATTATATCTTCATGTGTAAGAATGTTTTTCCCATTCTCAACTCAAACACCATCATCTCTGCTAAAGTTAGCATAACAGCCAAAATACTAATTGGGATGTTTTCCCAACCAGGGAATATTAAAACTCAAAATGTATTTCAGTGATGCTATCAAACAGATAATGTGTAACTGCTTAGTCACTGGTATCATAAATGGGTTAAAATCTTGTATAAAAAACTAATCACACATCTGAAATAAGTTTATGTATGTAAAAATGTTATTGTATGTATACTGAATCACCTTGTGCCATGATTGAATTTAGTTCTCCAAAAAGAGGGTCACTATATCACAGTATTACTCTACAATATTAACTTTGTATTAGACCTTTATTAGATTCTTGGGGTCAGAATCTCTTAGCATGGAAATAAAAGCAAAAATATACTGGTCCATACCAAGAGACAATTTGACAAAAGTGACCTTATCTCTTACAGTGGCTGTAAGTGGATGTTTAGAGCAAACATACAAAAATAGGCCAGTGTGGAATGGTGTTTCCCTTAGCAGACTCTCTTGCTACAAGCATTTAGAGACTACCAGAGCTATAATAGCTCATGTGTGCATCATCCTAGGTTCTTCTGGCCTAATTCATGGACCATGAAATCGACTGATCATATTTTAATACATTTAAATTCTGTAGGAAGTCATTTTTATTGCTGAACTATGGACCGTTTTCAGAAGTACTTCTTCTTGCTTAATTTAAGTCTGTAATTTTATCATTTCATCAGGTGCCTTCTGGTTCTTATGTTACTTAAAAGGAATGAACAACCATGCCTGTCCATGTTCTTACAGAAAACTCTATCACACACTCTGTTCTTCAGAAAACACCCATCCTATGGGTTATGGCCCATGTAAGCCTTTTCCTATGGAAATGTCTGCGTATTTCTAATCATTCATGGTGATTTTTATCTCTACCTTGAAATGCAAAGAACAAAAGTGAATACTCCTGCAACGGAATTGGAGTAATTTTTCTTTATATGTACTATCAACCTCAATTTTATTCTCAGAATTATATGAAAACACTAAAAAATAGCTTTTTCACCAATAAAAGTTATTAACCATATATTTCAATTATTATTCAAAAAAAACTCAGAAAGATAGACAAGTACACGAAAGATGAAGCAGCCAGCTATACAAGCCAAGGTAAACAAAAAGACTTTCCATTCATCATAGTTTCTTGTATTTTGAAGCAAAACTTAAAATACAGATCTTTTTTTTGATTCAACAAAAGCTCTGGAATAGGTGTGCCACAGGGTGGTAATCCTGTTCATTTTAAACAACATCACTTTTATTGGTAAAACAACAGAATTCAGAACCAATGGTATGTGATATTTCCCATGGGTACTACTACAACCCCTAATAGCTGTCCAACTCCTTTGTCTACAGTTTCGGACAAAACATCACAAAACAACTAAAATAGACAAGGGGAATTGATGACCAAGTAACTAACTAGCTCAAGGTCATACAAGGAGTTAGTGGAAGATTATGGTACCAAACTGCCATTTCATCACTTTCAATATCCAAGCTTATAACCGTCAGACAAAGCCTTATTAACCATAGTAATAATTCATACTCTCCCTTCATCAATCCCTATTTTCAATGCATTATGAAGAATTCTAACTAGTAAATCCTCTAAATGCCTTCTTAAGAAATCAACTATTTTCTGTATATTGGTTATAAAAGACAAAGAAGCTAGTGGGTTTGTCTTATAGACAGGTCCAGGAAGGGACACCAAAGCTGAGCAGCCCAGTGGGATGCTGCGAGGCTTATAGACACACGTGGTAAATCGCATTTTCAACAACCTGCTGTGAGGGGCATCTCGTTGCATATTTGCATCTTGAACTGCTGAAACTTCATGTACAGGCACTGAAAGAATACTGCTAATCTTTTCGCTTTCATGTCACACAGGTGATTCCGACAAATCTTCTAATAAATTTGGTTCTTAACAAAAGAAGACGGTTTGTGGGGAGTACTCATATTTACCATATGACCAGATATGCATTTATCTCTGCACCCATTGTGGCATACAGTGCATAGCTTTTGACTTAGAAAGACCCCAAAGGGGAACTGAGAGAAGGTATGTGTCCTCTGTCCATTTCAGGTGAGGCATTGTGGCTACATACTTTGCATACAAAGTTCAGTGTAGGTCATGAGCCAAATCTCCCTTCAGCATGTTTTCCACATGTAATCTCTATGGATACAAGAAGAGACCATGCCTATTTTCCAGAGTGGCTATGCTTTTCCTACGCCTTTGCTGCCACCACCTCCATTTGTGGCTGGCAATAATTTTTGCCTTTGTCTCTAAATAATAAAGATATGACAGGGTGGGACGCCGTTGCAATATGCGTATAATTACCTTGGATCCAGTTCATTTGGAGAGTAACACACGAAAAGATGACACTGCAAGCCTCAGTGTGCACCGTAAAGCTTACCAGGGAGTCTGGTTGCCCAGGTTACCACATCTTCATTCTCTTTCAAATAAGCGCCATAAAACATAACTGGAGCTGTTCTTTCCACGCATTAGCAGATATATGGCAGTCAAAACTGCATGCAGCCTTTGCAGCACAGTGTATTATACTATGTTTTTCTGCAACATTATATTCCACAGACTATGGAATCACTATTAATATAGTTTTATCATCTCATTTGGTTTCTCAAAGCAGTGACACAGGGAACCATTCTGGTTTTTTCCTGGAGAGTTTACAGTAATTATGGACTACACAGGCATGTATGCAGTTGAAATATTTGCTTCCAAAAAGCATTGCTTAACATTTGTTAACATTTGTCAGTATTGGGTTTACATGTTACTCAAATACTGTTATTCCTTAGGCTCTAATAGTCTCCTGAAGGCTCGATGTACCTTTAGTATTTTTGAAGCTGTGTTTTAAAATCGCCTTAAGCAATAGAGGATGAGCTTAAAGTTACATTATACGATAGGGTAAAAAAAAAAATAACAAGCTTGCTCACCAGCATGTTCCTCGCAGCTATGTGTTTAGACCCGAAAAACCTAGACTTCTTCCCCATTGTACTAACTAAACCATAATTTCTGCTCAAAGATTTGGACTAGAAAGAATATTTCATGAAGAAGAATTTCAGATAGAATTTTTGCTGTGAATCCAAGTTTCTTAAAGATTTTAAAAACAAAAAAGAAAACTTGGTTTGCTTAGAGACAGAATGTCGTCCTCAACGAGCCTATCTGTGGCTGATCTACAACACGCACTTCAGAAGGATGTCAACATCTTTTATACATCTCCATACACACAAATATAATTGAAAGACCCCCAAACAAACTTCAGTGCCTACACGGAGCCTTCAGTCAGACCCCGCAGGATGTTGCAGCCTCTCTCTTTGATACTCACTTCTGCACTAGGGCCCAAATCTGTGCCTTGCTACAGACATACTGAGTTTCAGAGGTTGAAAGTCAGAAAAAGATTTTCTGCCTGTTTAACAAGTCTTTATTTCCAGATATCCCAATTTATACTATGTGGTCAAGGTGCATTGTAGCCTTTTCAATAATAAATTAAAATAGGGAATACATGCTCAGCCTCACTACTGGCTGGACCTGGAGAGATGGAGCTGCAACAGCCTCACCTCTGTCAGGCTCCCACATTTGGCAACTGAGCACAACAGACAAGGCTAACTCACAGTCCAACCTCTGGCTGCTATTTGCCTACACGCTAAAAAAAGAAAAAAATTAGCCAAAAAGTACTTGTGTCATGCTCACAGTAAAAAGCTTGTAACAGGAATTTTAAAGGATGAAAGCTTGATTCAAGCAGTAAAGGTGTCTTATAAAAATCACAATAACATTTTAAATTAAATGTTTTTCTACCTATGTATTTTCATGTCATATTTTCACTATTAATATACCTAAAGATATACTCAGCAAATTTGTTACACTGTACTTCAGACAGAAAAAAGACTCATGTAGAGAAAAGAAAATAATGTGAGTTCAGCCACAGAAGTACCTAGGATCAAACTGTCCACCATTACATTTACAGATAGTTTGTTCATTTCATCCAACAGGGTGGATGAGAAAAAAGTATCTGGCATACTTTGCAACTAATTTCATTAGTAGAAAATTAGACAAATAATAGCTACTGAATGTAAGCACCCAATAACTGCTACTATGAGGACATAAATACGGTGAACCAGAAACTGTAGGTGAGGAGCTGAGATTAAGTATAACATGTCCTTCAGGTATCAGTGCCTCTTAGTTAGACCACCAGAATGTTTAGAGTTTACTTGTCTAATGCCTGTAAACCTTAGAAACAGGGTAATTTAGCTGTTAATGCTACACAACCACTGACAAAATCATACTTCCTATACACCTGCAGATTCCATACCTACAAACTTTTCTGAATCGTTGCATTTGGCCCCGTCTGCAGCAACACAACGGGGTCTTCTTCCTGCTCCAGACACACATGCAGCCCCTGACATAACATTTAGGGGAAAACTATTTTTCTAGTTACCATGTAATCACATGGCCATACTACAAAAAAAATCCAATAGCGATTATATACCAAATAACCAAAATATACACTTGCAGAAGCTGTCATCCAAAACACAAACACACACACACAAAAAACAAAAAACAAAAAACAAAAAACAACCAAACAAAAAACCCAACACAACCCCAAATACTGGCCAGTTTTAGTGCATTTAGTCATTAAATTCTGAAAGCAGAAATTCTTGCTGAGAAAGGGCAAGACAACAAGAAAGGAAGATGCATTTGAAGAAGAAACAACTGGTACATATTCCTGGCTGGAAAGATGATCTAGACAATACATATGCGTTTTCAACCTATATTTGACTATTATTTTTAAATACAACTACGTTATTCACACCAAGGATGAGTCTGTTCAGTATTACCTTTCTAGTACAGTTTACTTTCTACCACAGACAAAACTAGTTAAGTGGCTGAGATCACACTTGTGCAAGTAGAAGCCAGCAGGACAAGTGAGTCCACCCAGGGTTAATCCATGCTGCCATCTTGTGGTTACCCACATTAGAAACAGTGATTTTTACATTGCCTGCATTTTAAATACTATCATATAAAATTATGAAACACCAGTAATGTTCTCTGAATAGCTAATGGCACAGCGAGAAGGTGCTCCTTCTTTTCTGGAAAATTACTGTTGTCTTTTGAGAAGTAGTAAACCAAGTTGCCGGGTTTGTCTTCAGAATTTCAGAGCAGTATGAGCACAAAACTGAAGGGGAACGGTGTATGTTTATTTATTCTTTCATGTATAGGCTGACAGAGCTACAAACAAACATAATATATGCATGATATATAACATAACATGTATGTATATCTTTTATAATTCTTTGTAAAGGCATAGAAAACAGAATCTGTAGCTATATTTTTATGAATTTTGACAAATTCATAAGCAGAAAATTATTAACATGAGCATTTGTTGCCATTGTTCACTTATTTATTAAATGTTGAAATAAAAGTTGAAATAAAAGCAAGGATGAGCGGTCTTCTCACAAAAGAGCTAATTAGGTCTAATTAGGCTTCTCATCGAAGAGCTAGTTAGGCTACGTTTTAGACAATCCTGTACAGTGCTGGTTTAAAACTGCATTCAGGCCTCTAACCAAGGCAATCCTTCCTATCATTTCCCTTTCTCTGCTACATCCACAACAGGTCTGCCATCACCCATCCTACATTTTACCCCTCAGCCATTATTCACTGTGTTCTTAAGTAATGTTTGTAAGAGTTACTTTTTAAGTGGGAATTAATGTAGAATACAGAAGATAAAAACAAAATTTTGGGTGCACAAGCCTTTCCTCACCTTTGAAACAGAGGAAGCAATTTCCAAAGCTAAACAGAAGTTGAGAAAAAGCCTGAGATTCAAACTTCAGTGCAAAAACTGGTTGGAGAATCTGAAAGACAACACAACTGGTATTTACAGAGCAGAAGGTGGTTTAGCTCTTTCAGGACACAAAGAGAGATGGTTAATTTGTTGCCTGTGGAGCATGGGGTAGCTGAAGATTGGACAATGATAATGTGCCATAGAATCAGTGTCTAACTTGATTCTGTAAGTTTTAGTGCCAAGGAGAAATAAGAATTTCAATTCCCAGCCCTGTCTTTTGACAGTATTTTGTAGGACTTCTTTGCAGGCCATTTCTGAGAAACACGCTACTGGTAATGGGAAGTTATACTGTATGTGTGAGTTCGGCCTGGTTCATGCCAATTTTTAGTCCCATAAACAGGCTTTCCTACAAACTTTCCGTAGGCCAAACCACACCAAGAGGAACCAGATGGGGCACAAGGCACAGCTGTAAAATTTGACTACAGATCTCCACAAGGATTCTATACAAAGTCAAGTCTAATCAGGTCCTGGTTAACAACAAAGGCTTCTGAGGAAAATTATTTACCAGCCGAATCAGTTTAAAGATAAATTCTGGAAAGTTCTGCCCCTCACAACCAAATCATGCACATTCAGCTGTAGATAAACGAATCCAAGGCAAGCTTGACTGATTGGGGTCTTTTACCAAAAAGTAGGTGAGGACCTAGCTCCATAGAAATGGCTCGTTTTTGAACTTTACTGCTCCTTTCTTCATGCTTTCTTCCCCATTACTCCTGAAATTCTTCTTCTGCCCTTTCAGCAGACTGTAGTCTGCTGCTTTGCCTCTTTTCTCAAGTTACTGTCTGCCTTGGCCAGGCTGCTGAAGTACTCCCTATTGTTAAGAAAACCTAGAGTTGAGTTTGTGCGACCTTTCGAACCCTGCCTTGTTATCCGAGTCGAAACCCCAGCCTAGCAAACTCCTACTTAGTACATTTAAAGTGAAAGGTTTGGGGTAGAACCTAGTTTTGTTGTGGGAGCAGCACAAAAATATCAATAAGCTAGGTTTTGTTAGGAAGCTTGCGTCTTGGAAAGCTGGCCTAGTTCGTGATTTGGCAAGTGTCTAAAGGTTGCAGGGGAGTGTATTTTTAACTATTTTACTAGAGGTGATTTAAACACAGATCTAAAGAGTATCATGCTAAACTTATGACAGCCGAAACAGGAGTGGTGAAACACTGCAGAAACATGTCTTACTTGTTCCGCAAATAATACAAACGCATGTGGAATAAAGTAACCCCAAAGCACGGACTTCATGGCTCCTACCCCGGGAAACACCGTATCTTCAGAAAAGGATCTCGGTTCTCCCGGCAGGGCGGGGAGGGCTCAGCCCAGCCGCGCCTCAAGCCGCCAAGATGGCGGCAAAACCCCCCACCGCGGACCACAGCAACCTCCGCCTTCCCCCC
>VZTL01055848.1:0-10704 GCA_013400535.1 Scopus umbretta | reverse complement strand
GAAGGCATGCTGACTGGGCCTGATCCCTTGATTGTGATGAATGTGCTCATTGAGCATAGCCAAGATGAACTGTTCCATAATCTTTCCTGGCAAAGATGATTGCTTACATCATTGAGTGAGTAAATCCATGTCTTCTGATTTCTTGGAAGGATTTTTATTACTGCATCATTGATCATGAGAACCATGAAGCAGAGAGGGAGCAATGTAATTCCATGACATTTTTATGTATTATGTCTCTTTTCATCTGCTCAAAATAGAGTGGGAATAGTTGTCATAGGGAAGTATTCCTAACACAGTTAATATCCAAGTCATAAAAGGAGGAGAATTTTTCTTCCTTTCTCTAGTAAGGGTGCATAATTGGTCTGAGATGTTCAGATAATGTTAATTGGAAAGTTGGTCTAGAGATGAAGGTGACAACAAACATCTTTATTAAACTCCATAATGATGTGTGTGACTAACAGGCTCTCCCAGATTATGGGCGGTACTTCCTTTCACTTACACCAGTGTCTGGTTAGAGGCAGAACTACTTCAGGTTTTTGAACTCGTAAGCTTTAATTTCTCTCTAGTTTGTGTTGTTCTTAACACTGTTGAGGAACCCTTTAGAAATTGGAGATGTGTGCATGTTAGTTAAGTTGCCTTTTGGCAAGGTGAACTGGCTGCCTAATAGTGACAGACTTGCACAGCACCATCCTTGACTTTTTGGGGCATCCCCAGTTGATTTTGCTTTTAGCAAAATACCAGCGCTCTAATCGGTACTTTTAATACTAGCTTTAGTGGTGTCAGTGACAAAATAAGACATTCTGTATGTACATTTTCTTCTGTGTCAATTTATATGCAAGTATTTTTTTGTCTTTTCTTGCATCAGTATAATGCTGCGAGCCTATTACATTTTTTTCATTTTTGTCGGTTTTCCCCAAACAATATTCCTAAATATTTTACTTTTTTCTAGGCTGCAGTATTCCCATTCTTCAATCTTGCATGTTTTTTTTCCTCTGATAGTAACTTCATTGTGCTTTCCTTCATGTGCTGTCTTTTCTTCTGGTTTTTGTGTGCATGTGTCGTGCAAATAAATTGCATGTATTTAACAAACAAAAAAATTTAGAATCCATATTTCAGAAATACTGCAGTGTAAATGTTTTCAGTGCAATTCAGGAGAGCTAAGTATTTTGGGCCTCTTTGCAGCTATAGAGCTGCTCAGAGCCTTACACACGTCATCAGTCACCCACATCAAGTGCCTCTGTCAAAACGGCAAATGAGTATAGCCCATCTTGTCTTCCAGTCATACAAGCAACTTTATATTCATTGGCAAATCTTTCCCCAGGACAGCAAAACTGTGGAAGATATTGATGAAGCTTTGTGCATAGCTATTTGTAATCTCAGCCACTTACATGATGCAGACAAGGTGGGTGAAAATAAGTTAAATACATCATGAAATATTAAAATCCTGTCCTTGATTGAAGCTTCTTGTTATGAGTAGTCACACATTAATGTGCTATTTAAATATGCTTTTACTGCCTTTGTTTTGCCATCTCTTTTGTCCTTCAACTGTGCTATTTCTGTGAATATACAACTTCAAACTCCAGGCTATAGTCTGGAGTTTACAGGCTACAGGACTAGTCTGTAAAGGAGTATGTGAGTCTATGCATAATTTAAAGTTACTAGGTCAATCCACATATTTAGCAGAACCATATACAAGCCAGTCTTTAAGTACTAAGCTTGTGATTCCTTGGATCAGGGTAAAATTCAGCATTTGTTTTTTCCTCTAACAAGTATGCTAACTTTCTAGTTTTTATGTGCCTCTTTCTGGATTTAAAGGTGGAAAAGAAACTATATGGGCAACAGAAGTAATAATTTTAACAGACACAATATGCAAAATATGTAAATCAAGTAATGCATTTTTATGCAAAATATAAAATATAGGAAGAATCCTAAAGTACTGGATAATGCTGTTAATATGTTTTAATTAGTAACTTACGAATTTCATCAATGTTAATTATTTTATTCAGACTTAACACTTACTAAATGTGCTGTGGAAAATCTTGCAGTTCTGTCTTTCCCATTTATTTGCATTTTACAAGTATTCTAAGATACCAGTCATAGAAGTGTTTTATGATCCAAAAGCTTAAAAATTCATTCTAGTAAGTGCGGCATGAAGCATCCTTAAAACCTGTTTTCCATTCTAACTTGTTTTGTTGCAGTGGCCGATCTGTCAGTTAAGCAAAGTTATTTTAAATACCTAATACATACAGTAATAACATCTTGTAAAAACCTACCATTTCAGCAGCTCTAATATAATAACTCATGCATACAGCTGTGGTCTTCCAACAGCTTTTCAACAAAGACTGAGAATTGGCAAAGCAGTGTTGCATTAGTGAGATTTTTTTTCCATAGTGTCTTCATTAAATGTAACTATACCAACAAAACTGATGCTTAGCCAGAGGAATAATCTTTATTTTTTTCCCTTTGTGCTCACAGTGAGTTTTAAAAAAACAGTAGAAATCTTAGCGTGTACTAACTGTGCTGTATTAAGAGTGTCACGTAAGGAAAGTGACGCAGTGGGCCCAAGATCTGTGTGTTTCTTGCCTCACAGAGCTAATGCCTTCAGTTGACATGATGATCCTGACAGTGCAAGCTGACTAGAAGTTAGAGAAATCAAAGGCATTAAAGAGCTATAATTTTTCCTCCATTACGTTATGTAGTCATCCTCTGAATCCTTTTTTTTTTTTTTTTTTTTTTTGGTTTCTGTTTTAACCAACCACAGTGTGGGTTAGTGTCACTCTTTCTGCTGGAATATTGATCACTGTCTTACTGTTCATTGCTTCTGTTCTGAATTAAAAAAAGAGAAGTAACAGGAGAATAATGAAATAGTAATATTGAATAATGAAATAATGCATGCTTATTCAATACTGAATGAAATAGATGCTGAAGTACTTGGAATTAAAAGTGAAGCAGGAGGGAGACAAAGTTGCAGAAACTGCAGATAGAACATTTGATGAACTTATTACTTCTATCCTGTCAAGGTAATTACATGGTTTGTTGGATGGTGGAGGTGAGTTGTTTTTATCAAGAAGTTGTTTCTAATTCAGATAAAAGAATTCTAAATAAAATTTTAGTCTTTCTCATAGCAGTATTTCTTAATACCTGTCCTTAAATTTTGTGCAATATTTTTGCCCTTCCATAGTGGCATCTTGGAGCTGGTTTGTGTGGTTGAAAAACACTAGTGTATGCAGCCTCTGCTCTATAAAAAAAAGAAAAAACTTAGAATGCTTTTAATTATGTTAGTTTTCTGAAATAGCTCAATTATGAGGGGTTTTTGATACTGCCGTTAGTGGATGATCAGTTTAATAGCAAGAATAACTTTTTTAAAAACAGACTTTCTGCAAGCTTTCAAGCTGATAGAAGCCCAAGGACACTTCATTTCTTAATTTTCAAAAACATTTGCATCTTCAGGTTGGGGGGGGTGTCAAAGCTTAGGATTCCAGAAGAGCTTCTGAGAGAGGGACCTGGTATCTTAATAGACTGAATTGCAAAATCCAACTGTTTCATTTTCAGTTTGATGTGTGTGGAAATATCAGGAGGCTTGAATGGAAGAGTGCTTTAAACATTTAATAAAAAAATGATTCTCCGAACAAAGTGGCTTTTCAGTGTGAACTCTTAACTTTTGTGGTTCCCTGGATTACAAAGTGGGTTTTCCATGCTTTCCACTTTTCACTGTTTGAGGAAGATTATACTTCTGTGTGAGATGTATCCACTTTGAATTGTGGTATAACTGGCAATTGTGTGTTACAGTTGAAGTTTGAATCTGTATGGCTGAGGGCTTATTAAAATCTGAAAAGTAATGTTTTTAATACAGGAAAAGGAAGTTGTGTGCAGAATTAGCGAAAAGCATCAACAACTACAGTGCTGGTATTGCAAAAGCTAAGGAAGTCATTGAAGAGAAGAAAAAGTGCTTGATTGGTGCCATTAGGATTGCAAAGGAGTTAAAAATTACACCTTCTGTAAGAACCTATTGTGATCTCGTTCAGGTAGTTATTCTTGCACTGTGAAATAATTTATTTTTAATTAATACATTCAAGTTTGGATTGAAAGTTTCTGTGATCCATCTTTCACTTTGCTGACTTCGGTATTAAGATTTTTGCAGTAATGTATTTTTACTCCACCTCTACACGCATTTGGTCTTGGTCATAAAATAGGGTCTGGTAACTGATGTGTAACAAAAAGATGGTCCTTGCGTCAAAGAGCTTGCTATCTGAAACAGCAAATGGAGGGGGGAGGACAGGAAAACTGATGTGGTACTGATCAGTGAAAGGGCAGTGTTTTCAGCACTTTAGAAGTCTCTCAAGCCTTTCCCATGCCAGAGCTCTCCAACCTTTTCACTGAACTACTCCAGAATTAATAGCCGTACTTTTTCTGATCCTAGCATCATAGAATCATTAAGGTTGGAAAAGACCTCTGAGATCATCTAGTCCAACCATCAACCTACAACACCATGTCCACTAAACCATGTCTCGAAGTGCCACATCTACACATTTTTTGAACACCTCCAGGGATGGGGACTCCACCTCCTCCCTGGGCAGCCGGTTCCAATGTCTCACCATTCTTTCAGTAAAAACATTTTTCCTAATATCCAATCTAAAACTCCCCTGGGGCAATTTGAGGCCATTGCCTCTTGTCCTATCACTAGTTACTTGGGCAAAGAGACCAACACCCTCCTCACCACACCCTCCTTTCAGGAAGTTATAGAGAGCGATAAGGTCTCCCCTCAGCCTCCTCTTCTCTAAACTAAACAACCCCAGTTCCCTCAGCCGTTCCTCGTAACAAATGTTCTCCAGGCCTCTTGGTCCCAGGCCTTTACTTCCATTCTTCTTCCCCATCACATCTGCTGTTCATAGAAACCCATGCTACCTGGCATGCTGTATTAGACCAGAGATCCATCCTGTGAAGTCTTGTGTCTGACAACAGGGAGGAAAAGATGCTTGGAGGAAGAATCTAAGAACTTGGGCATTTAGTGAGTATGGGCGGTTGAAGGTTAAGGATTTTATGATCGCTAGCATACATCAGGGTCATTACACTGAGTAAATATTACCTCATTGTGTGATAAGCTTGTGTAAGCTCCTTTGAATATCTTCATAATGCTTGTACCAGTGTATATGTGGGCGTACATACATATGTTATATGTATGTATTCATATGCAGTGGCAGTGAATTCCACATATTAATATTTAAAATAAGGTGTTTGTAAGATAGCTCCTGGTCTTTTGAAATGTGTTACCCAGTTATTTCATTTGGAGCCTTTATTGTCCTTCTGTTGAGAAAAATAATGAATAACTGGTCTTGTCATTCCTTGAAGTAGTGTTCTTTTTAGACTGGCATGTTCCCTGCATCCAGTTGTCACTTTCCATATGGAGCAACTTAGTCTTTCTCATGTGATCTGGAAAAGAAGTCTGATCCCTCCTTTGTCTCTGTCATTTACCTCTGTCTTGCCCAGTGTTGGGAGCTGGCACCCACCACTGCCCTCCCATAGGCCTATGTTCTTGCTTAGAAGTCAGCTTCTCAGCAGCTGTTAATACAAAAGGAAAATCTGACTCCTGCTTCTATTTACCTACTAACATTACGAAACCCTCAACCATTAGGTTTTAGCAATGTAAAAAGACATAACTGAGAATTGGGTGTTGGCTGTTAATGCATAAAATCTTGGGGCTTTTTTTCTGTAAAATGAAAGATGTCATACTGTCTTGGGCATGTTGTAGATAATAGGTGCCTGTATAACCTATTTTTTGTCTAATAGAAACTAAGACTGTACTTCTTAATTTCAGGTTATTTATAACTTAAAGTTGTCAGTTGAGGCTGAGCTCTCAAGAGTGAATAGTTTGAAGGAGAAAGTATCTCCAAGGTAAATGACTGGAGTGGGAGGTACAGTGGGAGGTAAATGGATGGACTGTTCATCTTAATTGCAAAACCTGTTCATGCAACAGTTAAACAGCAGAAATCGATCTGCTTCACTTGAATTTTACTGAAAAACTACTAATTCAGATGTGTATAAACTCATCACTAACAATGCGTGGTAGCCTTCGTCTGAGGCATCAGAGAGAAAGCACAT
Source organism: Scopus umbretta (assembly GCA_013400535.1). Lineage (NCBI taxonomy): Eukaryota > Metazoa > Chordata > Aves > Pelecaniformes > Scopidae > Scopus > Scopus umbretta. The sequence continues at coordinate 4,605 of VZTL01055848.1, read as the reverse complement.
AACAATTTGCTGCTATATGTGCATGTAAAAAGCTCTTTGACAGACTTCTGCCACTTTTAAACTTCCTCTCCTTCCCTTAGAAATAAATTGGGGAAATAATGGCTTGACTATTTTTAAAAAAACGAATGTGTTTCTTACCTTCAGGCAAGATTTAAAAGAAATTTGTGGAAAATCCCAATTACCATGTTGCCCTCACTGGAAGTGACAAATATTATTTCTGTACCAGAAATGAGCAAGAAAATGTGTCATGGTTGTGCCACAGCTGACCCTATGCAGCTTGGTCATAAGGCTGATCAGAGTACTGTAATCCTAATGTATAAAGGCAACATTCGGGAATGATGAAGGAAGGACAGAACGAAGATTGTGTTAGGTGGGAACATCTTGGGGATCCCATTATATTTCAGTACATGGAACCACTCTGGGGATAGAGTGATTGCGTGCCATAAGATTCTGACTGGCACAGAGGAATGAAGCTCAAAGTTGATTGCTTGATTACCTGCATGCAAAGTGTGAAAAAATATCATAGAATCATTTAGGTTGGAAAAGACCCTTAAGATCATCAAATCCAACGATTAACCTAACACTACCAAGTCCACCAGCAAGCCGTGTCCCTAAGTACCACATCTACATGTCTTCTAAATCATAGAATCATAGAATTGTTTGGGTTGGAAGGGATCTTCAAAGGTCGTCTAGTCCATCCCGCCCCACAGTGAGCAGGGACATCTTCAACTAGATCAGGTTGCTCAGAGCCCTGTCCAACCTGACCTTGAATGTTTCCAGACATGGGGCATCTACCAGTGTCTCTGGGCAACCTGTTCCAGTGTTTCACCATGCTCATTCTGAAAAAATGACTTCCTTGTATCTAGTCTGAATCTATGCTCTTTTTAGTTTAAAACCATTACCCCTTGTCCTAGCACAACAGGCCCTGCTAAAATGTCTGTCCTCATCTTTTTTATAAGCCCTCTTTAAGTACTGAAAGGCTGCAATAAGGTCTCCACGGAGCCTTCTTTTCTCCAGGCTGAATAACCCCAACTCTATCAGCCAAATGCCTCCAGTGATGGTGACTCAACTGCTTCCCTGGGCTGGGCAACCTGTTCAATGCTTGATGAAGATTGTGACGACTCCTGTCATATGTTAGTTGAGTCATTAGAACATGGATAAAGGAATCTTGTAGATCATCTTATTGTAAACTTAGTGACTTGGTAGGTAGGGCCTATTTGAAGATTACATCAGTGGTAAATGAGAATTTCAGAGAAGCCTATTTAAATGCACAATGGTAAACTCTCCCAACCTAGAAGAAAGCTAAAACATGACAAAGTCAAATTTGTTTGCATTGGAAGACCTTTTAAGAACTTGAATGAAACCAGGGAAAAAGGAGATCTGATGAAGGATGAGTATAAAGGCCTCACAATCTAGTGCCACTCCAAAATAACACCAAAGGTGAAAAAATCACAGCTAGGAGGTGCATAGGAGTTGAGCCACATTCCATAGACATGAAATACTGTAGAATGAAGGGTAGGTATGTTCCTGAAAGGGCAAGGGGAAGAAGAAAAGATGGGCTGTTCAATACTGCTTACACTTCAGTTTTCACAAATTGTTCATTATAACTGGACAGCAAAGCTAAAGATTTGATTGAATGAAGTTCTCTTTACAGTTTTTACTGTAACTGTAGAAGTACTTAAAAGATTTCTTTTGCTTTCATCAATAAAGGAAGCAGCTGGTTATTAGCATAACAATAAACAGAACAAAACATACGTTTTGGACTTCAGTTATGGTTTTGTTCTTCAGGACTGTTGGAGAATTCTTTTTGTCTGTGCAGAATAATTTAGTGAATTAAACTGGGTATAGGTGTGAAAACTCAGTTAAGTGAATGTTGAAGTACTCTGCATGAAAGAGACAAAGCAAAAGGCAAGAGAGTTTTTAAGTATGAATGTGAAGATAAACAAGCAACCAAATCTGTTGTTGATAGGAGTGGAAGAATGAAACTGGAGTAGGTAATTAATCTCTTTATTTTGTCCCTCCACGAATATTGTGCTGAAGAATATTGTACATCTCAAGCTGTCAGAGTGATTTAGGTATTAATCTTCTGTAACATTTCTTCTCTTCTCTCAAGATTCTTCCTAAACACCGATGAGATTACATCTTTGTTAAAAAATTTGGGCAAGATTGAATGGGGAACAACAGGGCAGTAAGTATTTTTTTTAATAAAGAGTATAAGTACAGTGTCTTACCTGTTCTTCTAATGGTTAAATATTTATTGGAGAATAAATTTATAAACAAAAAAATCTGTATATGCTTATGGGTTTGTAAGAGTATAACAAAACAAAGCAGAACTCCAGATACTGGTATATTCAATCAGCATTCCAGTTAATCCAGTTACTGTTTCAGTTCTGACATTTCAGTTTTACTTGTGTTCACCCAAGTATATTTCACAGTATCACTTGAGGTATCAAGATTTGTTTTATGCTGTGTGCTTTTCAGCTTTGGCTGGCATTTAATAATACAATCATGAATCATTTAGGTTGGAAAACACCTTTAAGATCATCGAGTACAGCTGTAAACCTAACACTGCAAAGTCCACCATTAAACCATGTTTCTAAGCACCACATCTACACGTTCATAGTACATATAATAGAGATGTTTATCATTTCAGCATATGAAAATTACTTCATATAAGTAAATCTCTAAAATCAACAAAATACTGAAATTCATGTTTTTTCCACGTCACAGTCTGAATACTGATTGCGTCAGATGCCAAAAGAAATTATTTAAGATGAACTTGAACAAAAAAAACTCTGACTTCTATTTTAAAAATTATAATTGCTTTTATTTTTTTAGTTCCTTTATTTGTTTTTCCCCACAGTCTTTGACAAAAACTTGAGAAAATGGAATGGAGTTTCTGTTAGGGCTGTTGTAGTTAGCACTCGTTATGTTAAAAAAGGCTTATTGCGTACTGTAATATTTGAAAATCCTGTAGATAACGGTGAAGAGTAACTGTTAGGACAAAAGCATCTGACATGCCTTTTATTTTTAACACGAACTATCACATTATTAAATTTTTTTTCAAACAGTTTGTACCTATGGTCTCTGTTTGATCATTTAAGCAGGGGTAGCTCTTATACTGATCTGTGCCCAAGAATATGTGCCATTTCTGTGCCAATCCTTTTTAGGTGTCAGAAATCACATTACTGTTTCTGTTGTCTTGGTATTCAAAAACACAACACAGTTTATTTCAACCAGCTCTTATGAGGTGTTTTCTTAACATAGTGGTATGTTCTTAATAAAACCTCTGCTTTGACATGTGTGCTTTTCTGAAAACAGACTGGGTTTTATTACTTTGTCTCCAAATGTTTTCCTTAATATAGTGAAGATAATGGACAACACGCTCTTACTGTTGATGACAAAGAAGAAATGCCAGGCTGTGATACTCAGTCATCTCTAGAAAATATGTTTCCAGCACTTAGCAGAGAAAGTGAAATAAAGGCTCTTGCAAATAAACTCGGTGTTCAGAAAGAAGTGAAAAACTCTCAAGTACAAGAAACACTTCCTATGATACGTCATCAGAGTATTCCTGCTCTACCCAAGTCTCCATCCAGCCCTGATGTCATAATAGAAGAAATATTTGAAGATAACCTGGAAAGTAAGTTTCTTAATGTCTGATGCTTTCAATGTTCCATTGTTGAGCATGATGTTATGTGTTTTGTATTATGTTGTGTGTTTGTAGTTATTCTTTAATGATGTCTGCATTTCACTTTATCTTCCTTTGAGCTAGCATAGTTTCTCTTTGTTCTCCTTCAGCTTAGCTTAGTGAAAACTTTCTCACAAGTTCTCTCAAAGAGAGGTCGTAAGTTCCTGTGTGCCTGGATGATTCTCTTTGACACGTGGTGATAACAGTCCCCCTCAGAGTTTCTGACATTGGCTCCTGGAAGATGCATTTCTGGCAGTTCTCTTGGCTTCGTGAATCTTCTCCTAGGGCATTGTCCTGCATTAACTGGCAATAACAAATTAAGTTCTTCAGCTTGTCAGGTTTTCCGTGGACTGTATTAGTAAGAGTGTAGCTTGTCCTGCTGGTTCAGGAAGTGATCCTTCCCCTCTGTTAGGCTCTTGTGAGACTGAATCTCAAGTACTGCGTCCAGTTTTGGACCCTGCACTACTGAGAGTCACTGTCATACTGGAGCGAGTCTAGCAGAGCTTACCAAGGTGGTGCCCAGAAGGTGCTCAGGGATAGGGCTGAAGGCCTTAGGAACAAGGATGAAGACGCAGACAAAATATTCTATAAACAGCCGAGAGAAGTCTCACAATCGCTAGCCCTTGTTCTTGTGGGGTTCTTCAACTTACCAGATGTCTGCTGGGAGTACAACACAGAAGAGGAAACAGTCTAGAAGGTTCCTGGAGTGTGTGGAAGATAACTTCCTGAGACAACTGCTGAGTGAGCACACTAGGGCAGGTGCCCTGCTGGACCTGTTGCAAACAGAGAAGGACTTGTGGGTGATGTGAGGGTTGGAGGCCGTCTTGGGCATAGCAATCACAAAATGAGAGTTTTTGATTCTCAGAGAAATAAGGAGCAAGGTTAGCAGAGCTGCTACCATGGAGTTCTGGAGGGCA